>CAUYQV010051083.1:0-21246 GCA_963574575.1 Galagoides demidoff
CATCACAGCTCATAGCAACCTCCAACTCCTGGGCTCAAGCGAGTCTCCTGCCTCTGCCTCCCAAGTAGCTGGGACCACAGGCGCCCGCCACAACGCCTGGCTATTTTTTGGTTGCAGCCATTATTGTTGTTTGGCGGGCCCGGGCTGGGGATTCGAACCCGCCACCTTAGGTGTACATGGCTGGCGCCTTAGCCGATTGAGCCACAGGCGCCACCCTGCATTTTTTTTTCATTGGAGCCCAAACATACTGTCAGTGGCCCTGGACATAGGGCGGCACTTAGCCAGGAGTTTCTCAGTAAGAAGTCCTGCGGACACTCACTGCACCTGGCAGATTCCCAATATGAGGCCACCTGGCAGGGTATCTGAGGCTTGGGCCACTGCAGCAACTTCCTTCTGCGCAAAGTGTGGGTGCCCACGTAGGCTGCAAAGGGTTTCTTGTTTTCACAAAGGAAAGGGGGGACATTGTCATTTCAGGAAATGAGGGCATTACCAAAAAGAAAGGGAATCAGGAGTAAGCAAAGGGAGAAGTTAGATTTTCCAGGCTGAAAAGAACTTCAGGAAACCACGGAATCACACAATGCCCAAGATGCAGGTGGTTAGGAACATGAGCTTGGGGCAGGCACACCGGATAGGAGTCCTGTTTTAGCACCTGCTGGCTGTGAGACTTACATTCATCATTTACTTTCTTTTAGCTTCTGTCTTTTTTTTTTTCACTTGTAAAATTAGGAATAATATCTATTTTAAAGGGTTATCATAAAGCTTAAAAATATCATTTGCTTAGCACTGTTTTGGGGGCACATGGTAAGCGCATCATATATTGGAGTGTTTCTATAGGTAAAGAAACCAGGGCACAGAAAATGTTAAGAGGCTCATCCTACATCAGGTGACAGTGAAAGACTAGAATCCAGGTTCAAGATTCCTTCCACTCTGCCAGGCAGGTGTTTCTACATGTGCCCTTTTCTCATTTACCCTTCTGCCTCTGGACACTGTGCACCCAAGACATTCCAGGTACATGAATGTTAAGCTTACCTTAAAAAGCAGCCAAGCAGGACAGATCCACTAACTCTTAGCGCTTTGCAATGACAGCTCACACTTCAGGGCTGGGAAATGCTTCTTTAAGTGCAACTCAAATCTCTTCTATTGTGTTTTAAGGTTACTTGCACTTCTCTTACGGACATTAATCAAGAGATCTGAGTTATCACCCAGTGCCCCAGGGAGAGAACAATGAGCATCCCCACTTCCTAAATAGGGAAACTATAGTCTCATCTCAGAAGAGGCATCCTGACTTGTCAAGGACAAAGACGAGGGTGGTTCTGAGGTCAGAAAGACAAGGCCTGGTGTGCTGTTGTGGGTCATTTGGGTAGTGGTGGGAGGGAGTTTAGGGGGAGGACTCTGCTTTCTCTGCTCAGGCCTAGAAGGTAAATGAATTTCTTCTTTTGAAGACTTTTCTTAGATGAGATGCCTTCCAAGAAAAAAACTAAAGAAATGAATAAAAAAATATGGTGGGCTTCTCAAATTCTCTCCTAGGTCAGTTGTGGCTATGAGGCCACCATAAGCAAAGATTGCTGGTTGGTGTGTGTGTGTTAAGGCACAGGATGGGGTGGGGATGGGGAATAGGCTGTTTTGCTATTGCTCTTTGTTGGGAATAGCTGATCTGGAAGGGTTATGTAACTGTGAGATCAAAGTACGTGCTGAGAGGTACCTTTCCTCCCCAGGAGGCAGGCTGCTACGGACAGAGGGTACACAGGTGGCCTGTCCAAGACCCTGGCCAGAGAAGGACCCTGTTCTCTCTCTCTTTTTTTAAATCCTTTTACCGTTATTTGCATTTATTTTATATTGCATTTATTCCTGTGCCATAAGTCTTTGTTTCTTCAGTTTCTTCTGGGATATCTTTTTCTTCTGTGCTACCTCTTCTTCTGGTTTTTGGAAACAATCTGTTCCTTTTCAGTAAGGATCATCTCAGTGTGGCAGGGGGAGCTCACGGATGGGTTAATGCGACCATGGGCTCTGTAAGTTTGGTGACACAGCTTGGGTGCTTTGTTCACTTGGATAGGCTCAATGACCAGAGAATCTACATCTAAACCCTTAAGTTCAGCATTACTCTCTGCATTTTTAAACATATGCAGCAAAAATTCAGCACTTTTTTGGGGCCACCGACCCTGTGTCCAGCCCCACTGTTTGGCCTGGGCACACCTACCAACTACACCATTGTAAGGTGGAAATGGTACACATTGTTTCTTTAAGGTGACATCCTTCGGATACTTGGTGGCTTTTCGTATAGGCATACCCTTGATGGCCTGGGCAGTTTCACGTGTGTTCTTGAGCCTCTTGACTTGCATGACTCTTTGGGGTTTTCTGGGTCAAGTGAATAGCGAACCATTTTCACAAATCACCTCAGGCCACTTAGGGGAAAAGGAAGAGGAAGAGCGGCGGCTTCTGGGAGAACCGGACCCTGTTCTCCATGTTGGCATCAGGCTATTCCCTCTCAGCTAGAGCTATAGAGTCTAGAGGGCATTAGAAACTGAACCAGGATCCCCCAGCCCCTCTGGGAAATTAAGCAAATGTCAGAACTGGAAGGATCCTTTAAGGTCATTTGGTCCGAACTTCCCATTTGGCCAATAAGAAAGCTAAGGCCTGAGAGGGAAATAACTGGTGCGCGCAAACCAGTTAATGACAGAACTAGGGTTAGAGTTTGGATCCCCTTAACTCTTCCTCCAGTACTCTTGACATTACATGGTAATGGACTGAAAGAGCTACTCGAGACTGCTCCATGGGTTTGCAGAGCCAAATTTGTAGCCAGTTACTGGGGTTTAGGGGGGAGCTAAGGAGGTCCCTCTGCCTTCTAGAGTATCTCACCTAAGGCAACAACCCCACCATCAGAGGTTACTTTGGGTACTTCAAAGTTATCCTCCTTGTTAAAATGCAAATTCTAGGACAGGAAAAAAACAACACATTTAGTTTCATCTGTCTTTTACACTTTGGCATGAAGTGTAAATTCATGCAATTTCTGAGAGCAGGGTTTGGTGAGAGAGGAGGTTACTATGGTAGCTCTGGGTAAGTGAAGGCCGGGGCAGGAGGCCTGCACGGAGCTGAAACGCTCAAGAGGGAGGTTTTGAGAGTCCAAACAGATCTTGACCTCTATTAAATTCTGCAGGGAGTTGGAATTTCCCTGGTTGGCCCTGGTAAGGAAAGGGGAGGGATACCAGGCACTCCCACACCGAATTGTGGCACAGTAATAATTTGGGCAGTAGAAGGGTTACTTTCTACTTCCTGTGTGAAAGTCACAAGGCAAGAAGTGAGAAAGCATAATGGTGCGTGATAAGCTCATTTGCTCCTTTCTAGGATCTTAAAATAATATTTTTGGATGGCGGAATGCCCCATGACTCTGCTGGGGCAGGGTGGGAAGATGTGGGCAGGAGGGGCTGGCAGATAGCAGAGGTTGGTTTGGCAGGAGCCTGGGAGGATGGGTTGATGGCCGAGCTCAACACCTAGGAGGTACTTGGTGAATACAGGTTGAATAACTAATTGCTTCCTCTTCAGGCCCCAGGCGGGCTCACGGATTGTTCTGTGGAAGGGACAATGTGGTGTCAGGGCTGAGGGAGACCTCTGCAGGAGGAAGGCTCTGCTTGGGCCTGACAGAGCACTGGAGGGAAGCTGGATTCTGAGGTTCAGTTCTCCAGGCTGGCAGGGGTGTGAGGAGTGGGGTGCTGCCTCTCCTAGCTAACGGACCCATCAGTCAGCCTGAGTAGCTGCATTAAGAACAAAGCATGAGCAAGGCCTTGGAGTGAGAGTTCACTTCAGTGCTTAGCTTCTCTCCCTCTCTGTCTCCCTCTCTCCCTCCTCTCTCTCTCTCTCTCTCTCTCACACACACACACACACACACACACACAGAGCCTTGTTAGTAAGCAGAATTAGAAATGGGCAAGGGGCCTGTGAGGACAGGAGGGAAAGGAGGCCTGAATTGTGGCCCTGTCTCTGAAGGAAGAGAGGAGAGAGGTGGATTCTGGGGTTGTAATTTGGCCTGGGAGACACAGCAGGACCTAGTGCCCAGCTTCCAGGCCTCTTATCCCTCTCTCTCAGCCAGGCAGCACCAGCTGTGTTCGGGGGAGTACGAGTGGGTTGTATACATGGTGCAGGGGTTCACGGGGCTGAGCTGGCACGGCTCTACATGGGTGCCTGTGTGTCATTGTCTTGGGCAGGGGAAGCTGAATGACAACCCACACTAGAGCAAAGAGAGTGCAGTTCTCTTGGCACAGCCCAGTGCAGTTTTGTCTTACTACCCCCCAGTGACACCTGGCCTGGCCACATTGTCACAGGGAAGGGGTTCCTTCTCCTATCTCTTTATGATGTAGTCCACCTCTTTGGCCAGCCCCTCCTGGGACTTTCCCCCTGTAAAATGGGGATGAGTCCACAGTGCCTCTATCCTTCCACAGACACCCCTTCGTCTTGAGTATACAGGACATCAGGTCTCTGGGGAGTGCATTTCTGCGGAGAAGCCCGCGGAAGCAGGGCAAGTACAGATGCTGTGCATCTATCTGCGACTTCCTGTTGAGATGTAGTGTTTGGAAGCTCAGGTACAGGGCAGGTGACACACTGAAAGATGCAGCATGATTTTCGCTGCAGCCTGCATTGGCCTCGCTGTGGCCAGGGCCTGGTGCCAGTGACCTCTGCTCAGCCTGGCATTCACCTGCCTCCTATGGAGAATGCACTCCTCCAGGCAGAGAGACAAGGGAAGTCCACAATTTCTACTTTGATGAATGATTCCAATTACTGCAATTTTCATTCAATGCATCAATTCAACACAGTGATTATTTAAAAACAACAGCAGCAACAAAAATTCTGCGAAGCTGTTGAGAATTTCTTGCTTGGGCTGGGCTTCATGTCTCCTGTGCCATAGCTTGGTCTGTGGGAACAGACATCCTGGAAGCTTGCAACTGACTCACGGCATCTCCGGCAGGCTCCATACTGCTTAAGGACGGTAGAGCCCACCAGGCAAGGGGTTTCCAGAGGCCAGTACAGGACTGCTTGGGCTGACCAGGAGGAGGACTATGTTTTAAAGTGGCTGGACTATGAGTCAGAAGGAGGGCCCCTGAGTCCTGACGGCAGCAGCCTCCCTCACACCCCCAAGTGTAAGCGTAGGGCCAATTCCTCTGCTGCTCTGGGCTCTCAATTTCCCCTCCTGCTGATTGCGGACAGTCGTTCTTTGCCCTCTTTCCTGCCCCCTCTGCCTCAGGTCACCACG
Organism: Galagoides demidoff; assembly: GCA_963574575.1. NCBI lineage: Eukaryota > Metazoa > Chordata > Mammalia > Primates > Galagidae > Galagoides > Galagoides demidoff. Next base: position 5,243 of record CAUYQV010051083.1, read on the forward strand.
GTCTAGCAAAGCAGAGTTGTCAGGGGGTTGCTGCATCAGGGAGGACCAGACCCAGCTCACACGTGAAAAAAAAAAAGACTTCTAAATGCCAGAGCAGTAGCAGGAAGCTAGCGATGGGGGACTGAGGGAGACTGAATTCACCTCCCTTTGAAGAACAGGGCGGCAGACTCCAGTGGGCCCTGGGGAGCGATGAGGTGACTTCTGCAGGGTTATCGAGCTCTCAGTACCCCAGAAATTTTCACTGGACTCCCTCTGGCCATGTATGTCTAAAACTCGCAGCAGCAGGAGAAGGGGGCTCAGGGTCCAGCTGCTTTTTCCCTCCCCAGCCTGAACGACCCTCCAGGTCCTCCTCCTGCTCCCTGGCCCACTCCCTGCGCAAGCCCGGGGAAGCCCTTCCCGCTTTGGCCGCGCTCCGCGGGGCTCCGGGGCGGGAGGCGGTGAGGGCAGGATTTCGTGCGTGGGCGGCGGGCGCGCTGCTGCACACCACGGACGGAACCGCCGCCCTGCGCCCGCCGCCCGCCGCCCAGGCGATGCGCAGTCACGCGCCCGGGAAGCACAGCCCCCGCGTCATCCCAGCCGCGGGCCGCGCCTGTGCGCCCTGGCCACCCCCGCGCCCACGTCTGAGTCTCGCCGCGATGCACCCCTGGTGCAACCATCCCCAATCCTCCCCCACCCACACCACCCTCTGGCAGCAGCCGGCACGGCCACCCACCCACGGGGTCTGGGAACACCTAGGATCCGAGGGGGAGGGGCGAGGGCTTCTATGATGCTGCTGCTGCTGCTGTCACCTCCCCTGCCAGGGCCCTGGGTGCTCCCCCGGACCTTGGGCCAGATGCTGGGTGCCTTCTATTTCCCTGGTGGGTGTCCATGGTCCCAGCTGGCGCTGGAGTGAGTTGATTCCCTTTGGAGAAGAGCTGCTAGGAGGATCAGGGATCAGGATGGTGTCACCGAGGTCCAGCTGGACTCAGCATCTTAGCAAAAATATCCCAGCGCTATCCTAGCCTGCCCATATTTATGTCGGTATTTTGAAGAGTCACAATCTTAGAGTTCCACAGGCTATAGGTCCTTGGGCCCAGTCTATGGTGGAGTGTAGCCAGTGCAGGGCACTGGGTTTGAAGCTAGACTCCTTATCTCATAACTCTGATTTAGAGCAGTGACAGCCTCAGTTTTCTCATCTGTAAAATGGGGACATGAACAGTCCCAACCTTACTGGCTTGCTGTGAAAATTCCCAGGTGATGCCAAGAAAATGCCAAGCAAGCTGGAGGCCCGACAGCAGTGAGGACTCACATTGTGGGATTTGCTGTTATTCTGGGGACCCTTCCAGTGGTAAGACCTGGGCCAGAAAGTGTACTGGAGGTAGAGAGCTCTTAACCTACCACCCTTAATCTTCTAGAGGGCTCTGAATAGGATGACTCCTTCCCATTTTGATTTGCCAGCCCCTGAAATGGTTGAAAGCAGCCACCCTGCCCTTGCTTTGTCTTCCAGTCCCCTTCACCACCCCCCCATATGTCTTCTTTGAGATTCACACCCCTAATCCTCACATTTCTTGGTCCACATGGCTTTGTGGGTGGCTCTGCCTGACCTCAGTCACTGCTCTCCCAGGACACAGGAACCAGAAGTGAGTCTTGAAGCCCCAGGGTGTGACCAGCTTGGGCACAGGGAGGCCTCCCTCACTCTATCACTGCCCCAGCCACAGGCAGGTCTTGGGCCTTGCGTACCTTTAGATGGCACCTGGGAAACCTCTGGCTTACTCAGCCCAGGCCACAGGTGGGACCCATTATACATAAGGTCTACTAAAGCCCTAGGGCTCTTGCACTTGAAGGACTCTGGCTTCTGGCCACCTGTATTTGTTGTCCAGGTAGCTTTTAACACCCCAAATGCCTGGCCTTTTCACACAGCCCTGTTGGATTTTCACTTTTGTCAATCCGGTTGTGTTTTTTTTTTTTTTTTTTAACTTTACTCTTTTTGAATAGACTACACATTGACATAGTACAAGATTTAAAAGATGCAAGAGTTTACAATGAAAAGCATTTACCTATCCCTGTTTGCTAACCACCCCCCACACCACATGCACAACCTTTCAGCAAGCACTATCAGCATTTTCTCCTGTGTCTTTCCAGGGATTTTCTATGTACGTTCAAACAATAATATGTATGTATATATTTTTACAAAAATAACAGTATGTTATATGCTACTAGGCATCTCGATTTTCCCCCAATAATATACATCAGTGATCCTTCTATATTCATTGATGGAAGAGCTGCCTCATTCTCTTAATAACCACAAGTATTCTGCTGTACAAACAGCTGTGAATCTAGGTCCCCTCTTCTCCTCTGCTGAGTTTTGCATGGCAAGTTCTAGGTAGCCTGCCTTTGCAATCATTTGGGGTGGGCTTTTTTTGAGGGCTAAGGGGTGGGTGTGAGGCAGACATTATTGAGGGGCTCCTTTTCAACTTGCTCCTCTAGCTGCTGACCTGCTGCGGCAGCCTCCTACCAACGCTGGTTAATTGCAGAAGAAATAAGATTCAGTAAGCCTGCTTCTTGGTCTGCAATCTCTCTAGCTTGGCTCACTTTTGTTCCCTGGGGCACTCTTTGTTGTTAGCAGTCATCAAGGTTGGAGGAGCTTCTCAGAGTTGTAATCGGGTTCAAAATGAGCTGAATCCTGAAAACCCACCAACTTCCTGAACTGATCTGAGAAATAAATTGACCTTATAGCCTGTCTCCCTGCTGTCCACCCCAGGCTGAGCGCGCCCCAGTCCTTGCTAAGAATGAAAGGAAGTCTTTATTCCTATAGTTTAGACAAAATGTAAAAGGTGACAGAAGGGGAGTAATTATACAAAGTGAGTATACAGGAGTCTTTGTTGAGTTTTGCTACAAACAGAAGTAAATAAATGGGGTGCTTGCTGGAGGGGGAGTGGATTGTTCTATAGGTTGAGAACCATCACAGCGTGTTTGTTTCAGTAGTATGAGCTGACTACATGGATTGACCCTCTGCCATAGAGAAGGCCCTATCCTAAGCTCTCTAGGGAAATTGAGAGAGACTATAGCATTTCTAGAGGAAAGCAAAAATTTAATGAAAGCTAATATTTACCATGCACTTGCTATGAGCTAGCTAGGCACTATATTCAGTGTTTTACAAGCTTTCTCTCAATATGTCCCAATAACAACATCCTGAGCTGGGCTCCATCTATATGTCTTCCAAGCAACGTGAGACTACTTGTCCATAATCAAACCCAATGCGGTTCTGGCATTCGGTACTCCCAGCCTCTCTTCTTCACTGCCTCCCTGCAGATGACTGCAATAACACGCATTGCAATTTCCAAGAGACGTGTTCTCAAAACTCATTTGCCCCCTTGGAGACTGTCATTCAGGAGGGTTAGGGGAAGGAAGGCAGCCAAGTGTGCTTTAAATGAAGCTCTCAAGGGCTTCTGGTGCATCTCGTGCTTGAAAACCATCAGAACAGATCAGCCTGGGCACACTTACTCATTAACACGTGCACACACGCATTCACTCTGTGCTGTACATAATTAGGCTGGCTGGAGTTGGGGAAAAATTAAAGCATGGTGGGCAGTGCTATATAGGAGAAAGTGAAAAGAGAAGAGAGCTGAATGTGTCATTGTCATTTAGGAATGGGGACTTGTGCTTAGGTTCCTCAAGGGCAGGAGTCACAGGAAAATATTCACGTGACACGGGTATGCGGAGCTCTGCATGTCAGCTCTGCTGTAGGCACTGGGGGTTCACTGTAAACAAATCAGACCAAGACCCTGCCATTGTGGAGCTCATGTTCAGATATTAAATTAGTCAATTCATCTGTGTACTATAAACCATGAGGACTAGAAGGAACTTAGGAAGTAGCTGGAAAGAAGATGGCTCTCACAGGGAAGACCCCCCCCCCCAAGGGAAACCACTGGAGCAGAGAGAATAAATAGGGATGAAATAAAACAGCCCCACGTGGAGACCTGCAGGAAAGACATTCTGTGTATAGGCCCTGGCTGGAAGGAAGGCACGAGTCCAAAGGACAGAAGGGAAAGGGGGCCCAAGGGAGCAAGAGAGGGAGGGGGAGGGACTAGGAGGGGGGCTGGGGCTGGACTGGGCCTTCTGCAGGAATTGGAGGGGTGAGAGATTGCCAAGACATGAATGGGGGATGGGGGGAGCCACAGGTTCAAAGAGCAGATGAGGGAGAGCAGCTCAGCAGAGAGAGCCAGGGAGTGCAGTTGACAGCCGGTTGATAGTCACATGTTCATTCAGCCTTTCTTTCAACATCCATGGACTTATTTTCTGCTATGTGCTAGGCAGTTGTGTACATTTATGATCTCATTTATTCACACAATCCTGATGTGGAAGTATTACTATCTCGACAGCACAGAGGTGGTAACAGAGACTCAGAGTCATTAAGGTGGTCCATCCAAAGTCACACAGCTAAATATCTTCAGGATTTACATGCAAGCTTTAGCCTCTTACACCCTAACATAGCTATCTCTACTCTAGGAGTTCCCCATGGCGTGGGAAGTGCTTCCCCCAGGCAAAGCTTAGTCTGGGACATGGATCAAAGTTTAGGGACAAAAAGGCTGATGGCACCATGCCCATATGACAGCTGTTCATGTTGATGCAGCTCTGAACTTGGCTCTTGGCCCATTCATCTCTGTCATGCCAGCTTGAGGACTGGCTGAATACCCACCCACATGTAGCCATGAGGTGGATGTTTGCAAGTCCCCATGGGACATCACATCCCTGTAATGCCCACATGGTTAGGAGGTCTCACCTTGGGGACAAAACATCCTTGGTTTCAGCTCTCTATGTATGTGTGTTCAAATGCACATGTGTGCACACTCTGTGAAAATATGGGTATGTGGATATATGTGTATTCCACATTCAAGAGTATGCATGGACTTGGGAGCTTATATTGATTGAGAGACTGGGAATCTATTCACTGTATTATGTGCTGTATTATGAGAATTCTAAATGTGTGCAAGAAGTGAGGTATGCATGTTAGGATATGCATGCATGCAGGTGTGAGTGCACCAAGGGGCACGAGTGTATGTGTGTATGAACCTTTGCACACCAAAACAGGTGTATATAAGTATGTTGAGTGCTAGAGCTTAGCTGATTCATCAGAAGCAGGCAGGGGTTCCTGTGGGCATGCGAATTACAAACCAGAGTAGAGTGGGTGCTAGGAGGTCGGTTGAAACTGTGGGATTGGCCTTGGCTGGGTGAGGTTTTATGCTTCTGTCTAACTAACTTCAAGGGTCTATGCCCTGGAGGGGAAGTTCAAGGCTCTTCCATTCACAGCTCAGAGGCTTCCACCCCTGCGGCTGCCTGGTTTGGAAGAGCACAGTGAGAGCGGGCACCAGAGGCAGGGTGTGGCAGGGAAAGTCACAGTGTGGGTCCTCGGTGGCTCATCAGACCTCTCTTAGCTTTAGCTTCATCTGTCAAATGTCATTTATAATAGTAATTACAACACTAACAATAATTATCATCGTAGTGTTATCACAGGACTATTCTTAGGGCATTCAAAAGTGTTTGAATCAGAAATACTGCAGAAACACTGCCCTCACCACTCCTAGAGAAACAGTGGGGGTCCATGGTTGACCTGAGGGGTTAGGTGTGTTCTCTGGCATCATGAGGCAGGACTTGGGGCAAAGCAGCCTCTAAGGCTGGCAGGGCCCAGGTGTCCTTGATCCCTCCACCCAAGACAGCTTTGCCCAGCAGTCAGGCACCTGTCTGCTAGATGATAAAGAGCTCCCAGTGAGGGAAGCTGGCAAGATGCAGCCATAGCTCAGCTCTGTAATTCATGCTGTGCTGCCCAGCACTGTGCTGGGAGCCCTCACAGCTCCTACAGAGTTAGCTGGAGTTCAGAAAACTAGGTCTGGGGCTAGGCTCTGGGGTTGCTGGATGTGCCCTGCTGCTGGACAGGAGGCAGACACAGCAGCACTGAACCAGGACTGAGAAGAGCCCTCACCATTCTGGGGCTGGTGGGGTGGTGAGTGGGGGAGGAGGAGCACTTCCCAGCACACTCAAGTTACAGCCAAGTTTCCTGTTCAAAACTGAGGCAGGTTGGTGCCCAGACTGTGCAATATTAAAGCAAGTATCTGAGTCTCTCTGAGCCTCCTCATCTGTAATATCAGGGCTAAATGGAGGTGAAGTGTGGATGATGCCTGCGCATGGCCTTGGGCATGTGATGGTTGATCATGGGGAGTAGGTCTGCGTTTCTGTGGCTTGTGCTCATGTGTGTGCTTGTTTCATGTATGTGCACGCTTCATTCCCCATTTCTCTCCAGCACCTGCAGGAATTGAGATTTATTTACACATCCAGTCAACAGATGGTATCTACTGTAAGCCACGTGGCCACACGATGTCCTGTACTGGATGTGGGGATGAATTGGTCGCAGACATGGCTTTGGAACATTTCTTCTGGTCTAGGGAGTTGTGACGTGTGTGTAAACATCAGCCGTACAGTGTGGGGAAAACTGACACCGCATCCTGCTGGTGTCTCAGGGAAGTTACTCAGAGAGCTCAGAGGTGAGCACTTTCAGCCCAGGCTGGACAGGGGCCAGCAGGTACAAGAGCAAACCAGGGAGACTTTTTGAGAGAAATGTCTTTGGCAAGGGGCCCAGAAGGGTGGGCAGAATCTGCATACCGAGATGGAGGAGCCTGGGGTCTCTGGCTGAGGCGTCCCTCCCCTGTATTCTGTTCCCTATTTGTAGAATGAGGCCATGGATACAGGCCCTGCTGTCCCCACAGCCTTTTTGTGAGGCTTCTGTGTGCAGCAGTCCCAAGGCTGAGGGCAGAGGTGATGGGTTTGGGTCCAGGGTGGGCAGACTAACTGGGCCAGCCAGCGATCTGAGCACGTGAGATCACAATAACCCTTTGAGGTAGGTGTTATTAGTATTCTATCTTACAGAAAAGAAAACTGATGCTCAGCCAGGCCAAACTATTAACTAGAAAGTAACAAAGATGGACTGTGAACTCTAGACTGCCTGTGCCTGTATCAGTGCATGGCCAGGTACCAACATTTTCTTCGGTGCCTGCTCCATGCTAGATTTTGTACTAAGCGTGACATCGGTTATTATGTTTGACCTTCTCAACAGTCTGATGAAGTCATTTCTTTTATCACCTCTCCTTTGCAGTTGAGGAGACAGAGGCTAAGAAATTCAGATAATCTGCCAATGATTCCACAGCCATCCCAGTGGGAAGGCAAGGCCTGAATGCAGGTCTTCCCAAATCGAAAGCCTGTCGCTTTCCCTGAAATCATGCTCTTTCCTGTAGTTAGAGAAAGGGGTCTCATTGAAATTCCTTCCCCCAGAGTATCTGTGGGTCCCTTGCAGCTCCAAGCAGGTGTGCTCCTAAGACAGAGCCAAACACCCGCCATGTGCCATGACAGCTCATAACAAACTCCCCTGAAACTTAGTGTCTTCAAACTACCCCAAGATGCAAAATCAGTAAGCACCTGTTTTGCTCAGAAATCTGCAGTTTTGGCAGGGCTTATTAGGAATAGTTCCTCTCTGTTCTACATTGCATTAGCCAGAGAGGCTTGGCCATCAAATGGCTGGCAAGCTGGTGCTGGGCATTGGTTCCTCTCCACATGAGCCTCTCCATAGATTCATCTGGGCTTCCTCTCAGCATGGTGGCTAATTTCCTCTTATTACCATGCAAAAACAGGAGGAGGAAAACCAAGATAGACCACTCCTCTGGAAGTCAAGGGAGGAGAGTGCTTCAAGAAGGTAATTTTAGCCAACAAATACAACAGAAAAGTCAATTAGGAACTGAGAAGTTCCCCTTGGATTTGGCAACAAGGAGATCACTGGGGAAAGTTCTGCTAGGGCTCTGGGGGAAGAACTTGGATAACAGCAAGTTGGCAGGCGATCAAAGTAAAAAGAAGCTCACAGAAGCAGACAACTTTTTCTGGAAGGCTGGCTGCAGAAGGAAAGAGAGTTGTAACCAGGGGGGAAGTGTTGTAGGGGAAAATCGTGGTAAGAGATTTGAACATGTTTATATGCTGAAGAGAAAGAGCCTCTGAAAATAACAGCACTGAAGAACGGCAGGGGAGGAGACGGGATGAAGATTAGATAGGGCTCGGAGAGAAGGTGAACCCCTCTTCCTTGAGCTCAATGGGGTTAGAAGTGGGACACACTAAGAAAAGCTGCTGTTTATTAAGCTTTACAGAGTTTAACTCATTTTATCATCCTAAACCCTTTAAAGAAGTTCTGTCATTAAGCTCATTTTACTGATGGGGAAACTGAGACAAAGTTTGTACAGAGGAGTTAGGTATGATTATTCAGAAAGGCTTCTCACCAGCGGCCAGGACAGGGGGGCAAAGGAGGACACTTGCAGGCGCAGGGACAAGAGTGGATGAGGCAGAGCTGGCTTTAGTAGTTGCTGTAGTAGAGCATTGCAGTAGGGTAGTAGCGTGCTTTCTCAACTCTCTTTTTTTTTTTTTTTTTTAAGGGAAACTTACTTTTTCAAAATTAAACCTACAGGGCATCCCTAACCTGTGAAACTGACCAAATCAGAGCTGTGTTAGCTAAAGAGGAAGGTTCTGTGGTCTTCTCCACTCTCCTCCTGACCTTACTGTGGTCCCTAGAATAGCTGGTGGATGCTGGGGTTCTCTGGAGCACAGGAGAAAGACACAAGGTTACGGGGAGACCAAACTCACAGCCTTTGCATGAACATCTGAAAGAACCTGTAGTGCATTTTCAGGAAAAAAATCTCACTGAAAAAAAAGAGGCAGTCTGCTCTTTCCCTAGGACTTTGTCATCCCTCTTTTCCTTGATGGCAGAGGCGTGGACTAGAAGACTTTCAAAGCTTCCCCAAGGAAAGTGAGCAGAGAATCAAAGAGAAGCAGGGACTGGCCAGTGGGAGGTCTACATGGAGCTTTCAGCCTCTGGCAGGCTTGAAGCAGAGCACTGACCCGGGTTGGCTAACCTGGGCCTGGATATGAATAGCTCACATTCCCTGTAGCCTTTGCCCCTGGCTACTGGGGCAGCTGTAATCACTTGCCTTGTTAATATCTTCCCAGAGCTTTCTGTAGAAGACTGTGCAATGGCAGACTGCAACAGGGAGCAGGAAGATCTGCCCCTCCCTCCACAGCCTCAGGCCTGGAGGAGGATGTAGAGGGGCTGAGGGGAGGGGGGAGGAGTCAGGACAGCATCCTGGTGAGGCCCTGTTTGCAACAGAGCTATGATTGCTGATTTTCTTAGTGGCACCGATTAATAATGTCAATAATAGACTTTTTTGTGTGCAGGGTTTATTATGTTTCTTCAGAGGTAGTTTCACATTCAGAGCCTCGCAGAATCCCCACAATTCAGTGAGATAAACAGGGCAGGTATAGGGCCCTCCCTCACCATGACCTGACCCAGGTCACCGTGAGCAGTGGAGTGGGCCAGGTCTCCATCTGAGCTCAGAGCAGTTGCTACCCTACTGCCCATGGACACTCATCCCTTAGGCACAGGGCCCAAGCTCCCCTAATTGACCATCCCCACCCCCATTTTCTCATTGTCCCAGTTTCTGGCCCCCTGTACTCCTTTGGCTCTGTGATGAGCCATCTGGTCTCTGAAAACATAATCTAGCAGTTGAAAGGAAGGAAAAATACAGTGCTTTTTTCTGCTGCTTGGAAGGGGGTTAATAATTGGGTGATGGGGGAGCAATGGTAGAGGGAAGAATTTGGAAAAGAAATTATTAAAGCCTCTTGATAAAGTAGCAAGAAGTGAGAAGGGAGAGAAAAAGATTTTAGTCTTTTTCTTTTTAAGAATCAGATGGATTAGGGGACAATTTCATATAATAAAATGCACCTAATTTAAGGGTATCCTTTGATGAGCTTTGAGAAATGTCATTGCATAACCATTATCTCAGTTAAGATATAGACTATTTCTATTCAACAGATGACCCCTGTTTACCTTGCAGTTAACCCCTCCCTTCCCACATTGCTGAAATGTATTCTCTATCACTATATATTTTTGCCTTTTTTAGAATGACATATAAATAGAATATACAGTGTGGAGACTTTTGTGTCTAGCTTCCTTCATTTAATATAATATTTTAAAATCTATCCATATTGGTTCATGTATCAATCAGTTTGTTCCTTTTTATTGCTGAATAGTATTCCATTGTATGGATATACTACCATCCGTTTATCCATTTACAAGTTAATGGATATTTACATTGTTGCCAGGAAGGGTTTTTTCCTGATATGAATGGTTTTGTGTCAGTATATGTTTTTATTTATCTTGAGTAAATACCTAAGAAGGCAATTGCAGGGGCATATGGAAAATGTATGTTTAACTTGATAAGAAAGTGCCAGACCATTTCCCAAAGTGTTGCACCATTTCAAATTACTATTAGAGGTGTATGAGAGTTCCAGGTGCTCCACATCATCCTCAACACTTTGTATTGTTAGAATTACATTGTAGCCATTCTAGTGGGTGTATGATGGTATCTCATTATGTTTTTAATTTGCATTTCCCTGAGGACTAATGATGTTTAATATCTTCTTCTTCTTCTTCTTTTTTTTTTTTTTTGAGACGGAGCCTCAAGCTATCCCCCTGGGTAGAGTGCCATGGCATCACAGCTCATAGCAACCTCCAACTCCTGGGCTCAAGCGAGTCTTCTGCCTCCACCTCCCAAGTGGCTGGGACCACAGGCACCCACCACAACGCCCGGCCATTTTTTGGTTGCAGCCATCATTGTTGTTTGGTGGGCCCGGGCTGGGGATTCGAACCTGCCACCTTAGGTGTATGTGGCTGGCGCCTTAGCCGATTGAGCCATAGGCACCGAGCCAATGTTTAATATCTTCTCACATGCCTATTTATCATTAGTATATTTTCTTTGGTGAAGTTTGTTCCAATTTTTTGTACAATTTTCCCATCAGGTCTTTTTCTTATTGAGTTGTAAGAATTCTTCATTTTTCTTAACAGTGTCTTTCAAAGAGAGAAGTTGCTGGGTTTTTTTTTTTTCATTATAATGAAGTTCAATTTAGCTTTTTTCTTTTATAGCTTATGCTTTTTGGTTTTATCTGACAAATATTTGCTTGCCGTAAAGTCACAGATTATCTCCTGTGTTTTATTTTAGAAGTGTTATAGTTTTATCTGTTATTTTGCATCTATGATCTATTCTGTATTAATTTTTATACATGGTATAAAGCATGGATTGAAGTCCATTTTTTTGCATAAGGACTTCTAATTGTCTTAGCACTGTTAAGCAAGATTATCATTCCCTTCTGAATTATCTTAGTACTTTTACCAAGAATCAATTGATAATGTGTGTATGGATCTATTTCTAGCCTCTCTTTTTGTTCAATCAATCTGTCTATTCTTATACCAGCACCACACTGTCTTAATTATGGTAGCTTTATTTTAGTCTTGAAAGCACACAAAATAAGTCTTAAACTTGTTCTTGTTTTTCAAAGTTGTTTTGGCTATTCATCCTCCCTCACTCCCACAGGAATAGGAGAGACTGCCCATAAAAAGAGGATATCTTTTCTTCCTATTTATCATGTTTAGCTAGAAAAGCCTTCCTGAAGGAGATGAGAAAATTGAAAGAAAGTGGGAAAAAAGAAATCTAGTCTTTAGGCTCCACAGGCACTAGTGATGGTGGTGCTCAGATGGGTAGGTCTGGGGGAGGTGACTGGAAGCAGTTTTATGATTTCTCCCTTTTCCTGGAGCTCAAGGAAGCCCCCTTGGAGAGGGTCCCTCGCTGTTTCCTTCCAAAGGCTGAAGGTCAATCTGCTGTCTTCAGAAAGTAATGTTGCCCCCTGGGGTTCCTGCCTTGTCCTCCGTTCTCTTGGGGGAGCCCCTGCTGCAGGCCTTGTCTGCTCCTTCCATGCCAGTACTGCACCCTCCGCCACTTCCTGAGTCTCAAACTAAATATAGATGTGGGAAGTTAGGAGTGCATGGCTGCCCATGATTCTGCTGCGAGCCTGGCCATGGCTTTGGCTTTTGTGAGCTCCTGGCTGCACTTGACGTTCCCTCCCCTTCCACCCAGCCACATATCAGCTCTCTCTGCTCTGGCAGCATCAGTAGCTCAGCTTCCTGGTTCTGTAAGAACCAGGGTCCTTTTCTGGCTAAGCTTTGGCTTCTCCTCTTCCTCCAGGTCAGCCCTCAACTCCCATCTTGCTTGGGTGATGCCTTGGAGCTCTCTGGCCAAGGAGCAGCCTCCTGCTCCCAGCCCTTCCCACCCCAGCCTCACAGTGCAGCACCCAGCACATGCCAGTCCTCCTGCTGGGCCTGCAGACTGCCTTATGTGTGGGTTTTACCACATCCACGCACAGTCCAGCTACTCCATCAATTCCTATCAATTTGGAGACTTGGTTATCCCTAAAGCCAGAGAGGACTGAATTCTCCTTCAAGCCACTGGCCCTGGAATTAAGAGTCCAAGAAGGAATCTTTGGGCCTGGACACCACAAGCTTCCCTCATTTGCAAATCTAAGAACTAAGGACCAAGAATTGGTTGTGTCCCTTTGCAAGAGGGGTCCCTTCTGCTGCTAGTCTCCTTGGGTCCCCTGCACCTCAGAACTCCTAGGGCCACAACCGTGGTCTGCGAACCCCACATACTACAGTCTGCACTTGTGTGACATGGAGGCTCCAATGTCACACCCTCTTAGGCTCATGAGGCAGGGTGGGCTGGGGGCTATGTGAGTCTAACGCCAGCTCACATTCCTGAGGCATCCCAAAGGACCCCGTACCTCCCCCAGCCAAGGTGCACTCAGCCCTGTGGGGACCTTCCTCATCTCTACTTCCCCAGGAGCAGCTGGGCTGGGCTCCCAGGCTCTCTGCTTAAAGTCCCAGCGACTTAGGGATTCACCCAACCTGTTGGAACCCCGTCCCATTCTGCATCAGGCTTCAGTTTCCCCCACAGTGATATGGGGACACAAAGTTATACCCATCCCCACCTGCCCAGATGTGATGAATCAGTACAGAGAGCCGTGCACCTTGCACATCGAGTGTCAAAGCCCCCGGGAGCAGGCTCTGAGAGCAGCTGGTTCTTGCTAAAATGAGGGGACATTTTGTGCCTCTTCATGCTCACAAATGCAGCACTTGTTGACTTCACGGATGCAGGAAGCATCACTCAGGGAAGGAAATTCTTGCTTTCTTTCTGTCATTTGGACTGGTGAAATGAAAAGGCTGAGTAAGGGAAGTGGGTGAAGGAAAGGCACTTTTGTGTGGCCTTTGCCTTTGTGATGTGCCTTTTCTTTTGCTGTTGTATTTGCTCCCCTAAAAGCCCTGCCAGGCACCCAAGCTGCTGTATAATAGTTTCACTGGTGAGGAAATAGAGGCTTTGAGACTTGGGGGACTTGAATGCACACACACAGGTTGTGATTCATTTGTGAGAACTGGTGCACCTGGCACAGGCCCCCAAAAGCTCAGTGGGGTGGGGCATTGCAAGACCTCAGGCCAGGCCTCCTGAGGGAAGAAAGCCTTATTCTGCGTTCTGTGGACAGAGGTAGGTTGTGCCCAATGCCCCTGCCACACACATGGACAGACTGAGATCGGACACCCTGGCAACAGCCTCTGGTTGGTGCCACCAAAGACCCTGTCCCCTCCTTCCTGCACCCTGCTTGACTGCCCAACCTCTGGTGCCTGGGTCATCTGCTGTGGTGGCTGTACTCCAGGAAGGGTGGGAAGAGAGTGAGGCTGGGGCCCAAAGATGAGGGATCCAGAAAGAGGCCTGAGGGCAGTGTCAGAGGACGAACTAGGCAGTGTGACCCCTCTCTGCCCACATTCTCATTCTGGCTTCCTTTCCAACTTCAATCAAGCAAGGTATGCTCTTAGTTGGTGGGCTCACTTAGCCAGGGACTGCAGTGATACGGTTTCCCCACTCACCCACTGAGCACCAACAGTATACCAGGCACTGCACTGGGCATTGGGACCTCCCAGATCAGGCTTAGTGATAAGCACATGGTTGCCCACTGGCCTTTTGAAGAGTAGTAATGGACATGGTCCTGGAAACCAGCTTGCCTAGGGTTTAGGCTACACCACTCACTAGCTGTGCACCCTTGGGAAAATTGTTTACCTCCTCTGAGCCTTAGCTTTCTTATTTGTCAAAAGAGGTCAGTAGGACACCAAGAAAAGTTGCCCTAAGAGGTGGGGTAATGCATGTCAAAAGCGTATTTCCTCGGTGGTTCACAAACTCACTGTACCTCAGTTTTCTCATCTGTAGGATGATGAGGCAGCTTTGTTAGATGTTGGGGTTTGGTGAGAATTAGTGAGTTAATACACGGAAGGTGCTTAGAACCATACATACCACATAATGCACACTAGAAAGTGCCATGATACGATTATTGGTATTTTCCTTTCTCCATTTTATCATCTGTTTATCCATCTGTCATATATCATCTTTCATTTATCTCTAGACTTTATTGGACTGTCACCAGTGTTTCCACCCCTGCTCTCTCTCTGTTCCAGGATCCCACATGACACCGGACCATCATGTCTCCTCAGGTCTGTGATAGACAGAACATCTTTTTGACATTTGTGACCCTCGCAGTTTTGAGGAGTATTGGTCAGGTGTTTTGTGGGGTGTCCCCACTCGGGGTCTGTCTGATGTTCTTCTCGTGGTTAGACAGGTATATGGGTTCAGGAGGGGAACACACAGAGGGCAAGTGCCCTTCTCATCACAGCTCCAATGCTGTCTTAATGGGAACAAATTCTTTGGGTCCCTTTGTTTGGATTTTCCTTTGGAGCTGAAAGCATCACTCAGCCAACTTAAGCTAAGTTCTGCCCAGGTCAGTGGACTTGGACCATGACCTTGGGCAGGGCAGGTGACCAGGCTGGTTGGCAGCAGGCAGAGTAGGACTTAAAATTCAGCATGAGCTGAGCCAGAGAGAAGGGAAGAAGGATTACATGGGAGCCCTTGGCCTGGGCTAAGGATGCCCACAGGGCAGAAGCTGGAGGAAAGAGCTCAGGAACAGTTCTGGAAGGCAAACCTCCCCTCTTGGCTAGACTGTCCTCAGGGTCCCCACTGACCGAAGCCCCAAGACAGGCTGCAACCCCCGTAGCACTACCAGCCTGAGCCTGAGGTGCAGGAGGACCTGGAGATATTCAGGCTTATGTTGCCCATTGCACGTGCTGGTGCAGCTGAGTCTTGGGAGCTGGGAGGACTTTCAGGAGCTGCTTATATATAGTGCCTGGACAGAGGAGTGGCTCCCCGCCTTTGAGGGACACGGAGGCAGTGTGAGAACAGAGCCAGCCCCTGATTGTCTCAGTGGAATCTCCTCAAAATGCCAACATCATGGGTAGCGGATAAGCTGTGCCTCTTTGTCTATGCCCTTGATGGCAGGAATTCCAAACCTGCCTGGGATACAGGCACAGCCGGCAGCGTGGAGCTAGGGGTATAGACATCCACCTTAGCTACACACCTGGTCCACCTGCCCTTGTTTGGACCCCAAGCTCTTCTGGTTTCTGTGTCTGTCTCTTCCTTCCAGCTTCCCCCTTTCTCACCAAGACTTCGGGTTGGGAAGTCTTGGTGATGTCAATCTTTAGGTCACCGACAGTTCTCTAAAGACTTTGAACCCAGGGCCAGAAGATTGGCCAGGGATTTTGGCCAGGGAACAAGCATAGACAAATCATTGGTTCATGCAGACTCAGTTTTCTCATCTGTACAATGGAGGAGATCAGATTCAATTATTTTCTTTATTTCCCTTTCACAAATTTACATTCATTGCATGTACTAATAATCTATGTTGATTACTATACACATTATATATAGAGAGAGATTATTATATATAATCAATAATCTATTAAATTAACAAAAATCCAGGATAAAAGAGTCCCATGATCTATCCTGAAATGATATTGATATTTGTGCTGATTTCTGACCCTTTCTAGTTCTTGCCCAAGACATATTATTATTTTTTTTTTTTTTTGAGACAGAGCCTCAAGCTATCCCCCTGGGGAGAGTGCCATGGCATCACAGCTCATAGCAACCTCCAACTCCTGGGCTCAAGTGAGTCTCCTGCCTCCGCCTCCCAAGTAGCTGGGACCACAGGCGCCCGCCACAACGCCCGGCCATTTT
>CAUYQV010051084.1:0-16394 GCA_963574575.1 Galagoides demidoff
CTGTGGTCCCAGCTACTTGGGAGGCGGAGGCAGGAGACTCGCTTGAGCCCAGGAGTTGGAGGTTGCTATGAGCTGTGATGCCATGGCACTCTACCCAGGGGGATAGCTTGAGGCTTCGTCTCAAAAAAAAAAAAAAAAAAATAGCCGGTATTTTGTTTAATGGTGAAGTACTGGAATAGTTCCTTTAAAATTGGAAAATACCTTTACTACTACTTAGTAAATTCATCAATCAGGCAAAATAATAAAACATGGATAAATATTATAAAAAATACTAAATTATTAGAGGCAGATCATATGACTATATGCTTGAGAAAACCAGAGAGACTCTACTGAAAACCCATTAGACCTACTAATAGTGTTTGGTAGTTTGGCTGGGTACAAATGTAACTAGGTTTCCTTTGTAAAGACTGTACTTAGTTAGAAGAGATCATAATAAATAAGATCCCTTTAAGAAAATTAACAAAACAACCCATGAAATATTAAGGAATAAATTGTAAAGCGCATATGAGACCTGTCTGAAAAAAGTTAACTAGTGATACTGAAGTGCATGAAAGCAGGCTAACTTCATACTCAGGAGAGATGGGAAGACTTAATACTATAGAGGGTGTCAGTTTACTTTAGTTAAACTATACATATAATTCTGTCTCTGTCAAATGTTAAGACAATTTGAGGAAAATGGGTCATATGGACCCAAAGATCATAGCGAAGTCTAAACATCCAGGAATAGTCAGAGCAATTTTTGAAAAGGTAAAGTATTACAGGTGGATCTCTTAGAAATGACGAATTGATATAGAAAAAAATTAAAAATGGGTATAAATACATTTTTTAAAACACAGCAAAAACATGTTCTAGAGGGCATGTGCTTCCAGACAAACAAGATTGGGAGTTCTTCCACTTCAGGTTGTAATGGAATAATTGAGACCAGATTTGTACTCCAGGCATAAAGAAGTAGGAAGATGGACAAAACATGTGAAACCACAGCTTAGAGACACTGAATAATAGGCAGCATAGCACTCTGCTTCCTGAGAGAAGGTCACTTCTGTCATTGTGCTGGCATATTGCTCAGAGCCACTTTGGGTATAGGGAAAGGAACACAAGCAGAGTATAACTGTCTCACTGAATTGAGGAAGCAAAATTTGGAATTTGGGGAGATTAAAATAGCTAGTACAAGGGGCAGAATATGTAAGAGGAAGAAGCTATTCAGAGAAGGAACATTAGAACTCTGCCTGTGGTCCTTGAGTCTGTGGCTGATACACAGCTGTTCAAGTGTAATACGAAACTCCACTGAAGCCAGGCAAAGAATGGCCAGAAAGCTGTAAACTGAGTATTTAACTGAAAAATTTAGAGTTCCCTAAAGAATGGGAAATATTAGAGTTCTAGTTAGCTCAAAGAAGACTCCTTGTTGAATGTTCAGGACATTTATTAAAGACTTCAGAAAGGTTGTCCTTTATATGAAGCTTAGTGGAGCTAAACTAGCTCTAGAATAAAGAGTAGTCCAAAGTTTCTCTAAAGATTTAAAATAGGCCTCAAAAATTGATCCCTAAACATGTCTTAACAGATGCTCTTTTTTCTTTTTTGAGACAGAGTTTTATTTTGTCGCCCTCAGTAGAGTGCTGGGACATCATAGCTCACAGCAACCTCTAACTATTAGGCTTAAGCAATTCCCTTGTCCTCAGCCTCACAAGCAGCTGGGACTACAGGGGACCGCCACAATGCCCGATTACTTTCAGAGACAAGATCTCACTCTAGCTCAGGCTGGTCTCGAACCTATGAGTTCAGGCAATCCACCCTCTGCTCAGCCTCCCAAACTGCTGGGATTACAGGCATGAGCCATCATGCCAGCCATAACAGATACTCTTAAGACAACAAAATACAGCACCCAACAACATAAAACTTACATAGAAGAACCAAATGAAACTTCTAGAGGGGAAATGTATACTATCTAAAAAAAATTTTGGCCTAGGCACAGTGGCTCACACCTGTAATCCTAGCACTTTAGGAATCCAAGGTGGGTGGATTGCCTGAGCTCAAGAATTCAAGACCAGCCTGAGCTAGAGCAAGACCCTATCTCTAAAAATAGCCTGGAATTGTGGTGGGGCCCATAGTCCTATCTACTCAGGGGTCACTTGAGCCCAGGAGTTTGAGTTTACTGTGAGCTATGACCCCACTGGGCACTCTACCAAGCGTAACAAAATGAGACTTTGTCTGAAAAAAAAAAAAAAAGTCACAGCTGGCCTGGAACAATGACTCATGCCTATAATCTTAGTACTCTGGGAGGCCAAGCTAGAGGTTTGCTTGAGATCAGAAGTTCAAGACCACTTGAACAAGAGTGAGATGCTGTCTCTAATAAAAATAGAAAAATTAGCTAGGCTTTGTGGTGGGCACCTATAGTAGCTGAGGCAGAGAATGGCTTGAGCCTTGAAGTTCCAGGTTATTATGAGCAAGGCTGACACCACAGCACACTAGGCTGGGCAGTCTAGTGAGACTCTATCTCAAAAAAGAAAAAAAAAAATCCCAGGGAAAGTTAGAGAATATTCAAACTAAATGAAAACGAAAACACAATATATCAAAATTTGAAAGATGTAGCTAAAGCTGTGCTTAGAGGAAAATATATAGCATCAAAGATTTGTATTAGAAAAGGGAGAAGTCTAAAATCAATTATTTAAGCTTTCACCTCAACAAGCTAGAATATGAAAATCAAATTAGACTCAATATATGTAGAGGGAAGGAAATAAGAAGTTAAAATCACCCAAGTAAAAAAGAAAACTAATAAAGAACTCAAACCTGGTGCAAGTCCTTTAAAAAATATAAACTTGATAAATCTCAAACTAGATTGGACAAGAAGAAAAAACAGAAAAGGCAAAAATTAGTAATACCAGGAATAAAAAGAGGTATTTACTATTGATAGTATTAGGAATAACTTTTTGCCAATAAACTTGAAAGAACATAAATTCCTTGAAAGTCATTCCAAAAGAGGCCTGAATGTCCCGTCTTACTGTATTGTAAATGAATTAAATTTTTAGTTAAAATCTTTCCCACAAAGAAAACTCCAGTACTAAATTGCTTTAATTATCTACCAAGCATTTATGGAAAAAAATAATGTGAATTTTATACAAACTCAGAAAAATAGAGAAGAAAGTACTTTATAACTCATTTTATAAAGTCAACATAACCATAATACTAAGCCCAGACAAAGGTATTATAGGAAAAGGAAACTACAAACCAGTATCCTTTGTGAGCATGAAAACAAGCAATCAAATCCAGCAGCATTTAAAGGTATAACACGACCAAACGGGGTTTATTTATAATATGACCAATGGCATTTCTTCAACTCAAAGTGGCGTTTTTTTGCCCAGTAGACTAAACTAAGACGAAAAAAGAAACACTGTTTTCCCAACACACAGGTACGCGTGCGTCTGCAAGCACCTATAAACACACACAACTGTTCCAGATAGTTTGATGTCCATATTTTAATCAATCTGCCTGCTTATCTGAGTACATAGATCCAAAAGAAATTTTCTTCTTGGCTCACAGCACAAGTTTGAAAGTCTTTTCCTCTTGTACTTCCAGTTTTTTGTGTGTGAGACCGAGTTTCACCATGTCACCCTCGGTAGAGGGCTCTGGCGTCACAGCTCACACCAACCTCAAACTCCTGGACTCAAGCGATTCTCTTGCCTCAGCCTCCTAAGTAGCTGGGACTACAGGCTCCCACCACAATGCCTGGCCATTTTTTTGTTGCATGTGTCATTGTTGTTTAGCTGGCCCGGGTCTTTGCTACGGGCACCAAGCCTATATGGGTACCAAGCCCGTACTTCCAGTATTTTTTAAAAATGGCTACATGGGGCTGGGAGGCTGAGGGTGGATTGTCTGAGCCAAGCCTCATTTCACCAAAAATGTTACCTCTAGCCAGGCACTGTGCCTTATGCTATAATCCTAGCATTTTGGGAGGCTTAGGTGGGTAGATGGCTTGAGCTCAGGAGTTTGAGACCAGCCTGAATATGAGTGAGACCTTGTGTCTACTAAAAATAAAAAAATAAACTAGATGAGCATGTGGCAAGAGCCTGTAGTCCCAGCTATTGGGAGGCTGAGGTAAGAGGATCACTTGAGCCCAAGAGTTTGAGGTTACTCTGAGTCATAATGCCACAATACTCTACCCACTTCCCAGGGCAACAGAGTGAGACTCTGTCTCAAAAAAGTAAAATCAGAACCTTATCCCTAACTAATATAATAAATTATATTAATACTTTTCTCATATTAAATTATCTCTATTTATCTAAATCATATTTGATAGTTGAATATTTTAATATATAAGGGCCTTTTATGTACTTATTATTATCTTTTAAAATAATTTTTACATCTACATTTATTATTAGATCATTGTTTACATTTTTGTAAAATCACTGTCAGAATAATCTTAATTTTATAAAATGTTATTACTTTTATAATCAGGAAAAAAGTTATTTTAAAAGGCTGAAAATCTTGACAATAATATTCTAGATGCCTACCACTTTTTAAACATTTCCTTTTTCTTCTGATTCTGGGACCATAATTATAAAATCTTGACATAAAATCCTGACAAGTGAGTTTTCCACCCTACCCTACATTTTAGAGTACAGATCTTAACTGTATATAGAAAACATATTCCTGAAAAGTTGCTCAGAAGACAAAAATCTGTTTGAAAAGGCATCATTCTCAAATCACCCTTCCTAAAACCAGAACGCATTTTTAACATTAGTGGCTTTTCTCTCTTCCTAGATCTCCTTTGTGGAATTCTCTTCTGCCAGACATTTATATGGTCCCATCCCTCACTTCATTTAGCTCTAAATTAAAATGTCGCCTCTTCAGAGAAACTTTCTCTAACTGCCTAATTAAAATCCCCCCAGTGCCTTATCCATCCATCTCTAGCCCTGAATTATTTTTCGTACTCCTCAAACTTTATTCCCACTGCCTAGAAGAGAACTTGATAGATACATAGTAAGTGGCCAATTAATATCTGTCAAAGGAAAAAATAAACAAAAGTATTGGGGTGCCTACATAGTATAATTTGAATTACAAGTTCCCCAAGAATAGTTTCTCCTACGTGGGTGCCACACCCATTGAGGGTTAACCTTCTTCTGACTTCCTCCATAAAATGTGACCACTCTTGTAAGACTACCACATAAATCACTTGTTGTTGTAAGTTCTTTGGAGCCACTAGTCAGTAACAAGTTGGTAAAGTAATTTCACTTATCAGACTCTTTCTTCCACGATAAGTTCTCCTGGCCATGAGCACTTGGGGTTTCATATAAAGGAAGAAAAATATAAGGAGTCTTCAGAAACAAAGTACTGTCCTCTTTTTCCCCATATTGACAATAATGATACCTTTTAATTAGCACGATATTCTGCCTATTGCTCCTGGTGGCTTCCCCCACAAGGTTAGATGCCAACAGAGCAAAACTACAGGACAGAGAGAAAGCACTTAGTGTTTGGGCTGGGTGATACGGTAGGGGAAGGATAGTTCCCAAAGTCCCTAATCTCTCTGGTAAATACACCTGAATATGCTCAGATAGAAAATGAACCTTGAAGGAAGGAATAGATATTGATTATGGGAATAAAGTAGGTTTTGTAGCTGTGGTTCTTTTAATGGACTCAGAATTAGTTTGGGATTTAAATATAAAAGAAACATTTAGGAGTTATCTGGTCTACCATAAAAAAGAAAAGGAGTATCTTCAGTTGGTCCTCTTCCCACAAAATTTGTCCACAGCTGCCCACAGCTGATAGGGATCTTAGAAAACCAAGCAGACACCAAGCAAGCAAGAAAAAGAATTCAAACTCCATCTCGGGGGCGGGACACAATTTTAAGAGGGACTTTATCTAACAAATGCAATCAGTGTGACTTAATTCTTTGTGGCCTCAATGAATCCCAAATAATTTTTTTAAAAAAGAAGAAGAAGAATTCAGACTCCAGAACACACAGACTGACATCCTAACTTGTTTCTAAAGCCACTATCCCATTATGCTGGTACCAAGCACTAGTAATAGCATCTTTCAGAGAAAACAGATTTTTTTAATTCATAAAATTCCCCATTTCTCCACCTCATACCCAATCAAATATTTGTCCATTATTATATGAGCACTAATATATAATTATCTAGATCTCTTCCAATATCAGCTTTAGTAAATGGCAGTAATAGAGGCCAGGACCTGGAAATCCATATATTTCTGGTACAGTTATTTTCTATTCCTATCTCATTCTTCACTGTTATCAACAAGAAAACTAAATAAGCTAATAATTCAAAATTCTACACGTGTAAAATTTCAAACCTCAATTTATTTCCTAATTATCTATATTCATTAAGTGTATACATGATATTAAGATACACTGGATGTCCATACTGATTTAGATGTAATAGAATAACCAAAAAATAAGGATGACAAGTAAAGCAGATACAAAATTCTAACTTAAGATGAATCTAATTTACGTATTTAGGTACAGTACTATATACTCTCTACACACTTGATAACATTAGACTATGGATTTAATCAGAGATTTAAAGTTAACTTTAGTTATCTCTCAACTAATACTACATATAATATTCTTTCTTCCCATTTTCTATAGTATTCTTTTCTCCAAGTTCATTCTGATGCCATGTATGTTCCATTAATTCAGGTGAGCCCTGCAGTACTTTCCTCAACCTTCTTCTATCTAAATTATATTTCTATATAATATAAATTTCTGTTCTCCAATACTTGTTTCCCATTCATTTCAAAATTAGTTCATGCATTGGTTTCTATGAACAAAACAGACATGTAATACATTGGATGCCTAACCTCTTGATTTTCTACTCCATTGCTGGAAAGCTCCAAAATAGAACCTCCACTGTCAACCACTGCTGATGTCATTGTTTATTCCCTGAGGAAGCTTCAAACGCTATTAATCAATGTAATTAAAAGTTCATGGATGATTGCCAGTGTTATAGGTTTGCATTATCATGTTTTAAAAGTCAATAGAGATGGAGTGGAGTAGATATCCAGAAATCCAGTCTTCTAAAGATGATTAACCAGAGAGCCTAAAAAGAAGAATTTAAAAAGTTATAAAAAATATATATAGGAAGAATATAAAACATAATGTATCTTGCAATCTAATTTTTAACAATGTTTTAACTAAGAAAAAGAAGACAGGCTTCTATATCCTTGCGTCAAAAGAGGGCAGTAATGTATATTCTGCTTACTAAGAGTTAATATTCAAGTTCATGAACATAATGTACATAGGTGGTATTATGATATTTATAGTCTAAGAGATAAAGTTATAACTTTCTCCCTTTATGAAAACAAAGGGTATTTCCCCCTGAAATACGTTAATAGAAATGTTAAAAATATTTTATGCATTGAACATAAATGTGCTGCACTAGCCAGTCATGGTGGCTCACACCTGTAATCCTAGCACTTTGGGAGGCCAAGGCAGAAGGAACAGTTGAGGCCAGCAGTTCAAGACTGTCCTGGGCAACACCAAGATGTTATCTCTACAAAAAGTTCTTTAAAATGAGCTAGGTGTGGTAACACACTCCTGTAGTCTTCTCAGCTACTCCACACACTGAGGCACGAGTATCACCTGAGTCCAGAAGTTTAAGGCTGCAGCAAGCTATGATCATGCTACTGCACACTAGACTGGGCAACAAAGTGAGACCCTGTTTCAAAACACAAGTGTGCTGGACTAAGACATTTCCAAAGCTATCAACAAATTAAAAGTTTTCATTGATATATAAATATTTCATTCTTCTTCTTTGACTCACTTGGTTTATCTGAATAACATAATCAGAAGTGTCCTTTGCCTATGGCAGCAATCTCATTTTGTATTCATACTTTGAATACTTTACAAGAACAGCAAGATTAATCTGAGTTGCTTATACTTTCAAATAAAGTAGTTTAAAAATAAAGTGGTAAAACCACTTGGAATGCTTTGGATATTACTTTATCATTCTTTTCTCAATAATTGTTTTTGTATTAGTTCAAAATACAATGTAGCAAATGGTTTCAAGTAATCTCTTAACCAAAACTTTTAAGCTTTTTTCTTCTTGAATGTCAATATGTGCAGCTGGATTTATATATTAAACAATTCATGCCTATAACCCTAGCACTCTGGGAGACTGAGGGAGGTGAACTGCTTGAGCTCAGGAGTTCAAGACCAGCCTGAGCAAAAGTGAGACCCTGTCTTTAAAAACTAGCCTGTGTCATGGCAGATGCCTATGATCCCAGCTACTCAGGAGGCTGAGGCAAGAGGATCACTTGAGCCCAGGAGTTTGAGGTTGTTGTGAGCTGTGACACCACGGCACTCTACCACGGATGACAAAGTGAGACTCTATTTCAAATTAAAAAATAAAAAAAAAGTTTTTATTTGATTTTGGTATATTAAAATTTTCACAAAGAGAAAGTAACAGAGATTTTCTTTCTTTCTTTCTTTTCTGAGATAGAGTCGAGTCTCACTTTGCCGCCATTGATACAGTGCCATGGCATCACAGCTCACAGCATCCTCAAACTCTTGGACTCAAGTGATGCTCTTGCCTCAGCCTCCTGCCACAAGGCCCAGCTATTTTTAGATGTGTGGTCTCGCTCTGGCTCAGGCTGGTCTCAAACGCATGAGCTTAGGCAATCTACCAGCCTTGGCATCCCAGAGTGCTAGGATTAGAGGCCTAAGCCACCATTCCCAGCCTTTTATCATTATTATTATTATTTTTTTTTGAGACAAAGTCTCACTCTGTCACCCTGAATAGCAAGTATGCTATGGCATCATAGTTCACAACAACCTCAAATTCTTGGACTTGATCAATCCTCTAGCCTCAGCTTCCTGAGGAGCTGGGACTACAGGCACCAATGCCCATGCCCAGCTAGTTTTTCTATTTTTAGTAAAGATGGGGTTTTACTCTTGTTCAGGCAGGTATCTGAGGTGATCCACCCACCTCGGCCTCCCAGAGTGCTAAGATTACAGGCATGAGCCACAGGGCCCAGTTCAGAATTTTTTATATCAAAATTAAGTAATGTAAAAAATTAAGCATATCTAAAGAGAAAAGAACATACATTTCTCATAAAACATTTCTTAAATATTATACTCTTACATTAAGTTTGACAACTGGTATCATACAGATGTGGAAAAAAATAATAAAGAATTTTCATAAACTTTCACAATAAAATGAAATACCAGCAAAAAGCAGAAATTTCATCTCACTACTTAAGACTGATTACTACTCCTTTTTGATCTTATGAACATAAATGGAATACAAAGTACTTGTATCTTAAGAAGGAAACTTATTAAAAATCCATAGTGCCATCATATGAAAGCTATTATCATACATGTAATGACTATCTCCAGATTCTGTTTTCTAAACAGATACATAATAATAGCAGAAATAAACTTTACTTACAATTTGAATGTTAAGTAGTCTAAGCATCCTTCACTATTTTCACAATTTGGCAAGAGTTTAAGTCTGAACCAGCAGTTCTTTGGAACTACCAGTGGGAGAAGAAAAAAGACAGTATTAATATAATTCTATAAAAAGCAATTTGCCCAAAATAGGTGTAATTCATGTAATAAAAAACTTATTAAAACAAATCATTTCCAAAGCCTGATGACATATATTTATACAATGAACAAAATATAGAAATTATTTCTAGCTTATTGAGGAATCAGAAGTTTTTATCAAGCTTAAAATATTAAGTCACCACTAATTAACAATTATTCAATAAGGACAGATCCTACATACATATAGCCTATATCCCATATTATGGGCTACATTTCAAACCAACAGATTTTTAATAAGTGGCTGCAGATATAACCTTGCTCAAAATCAAATTTGAAAAGGAAGACTAGCCGAAAAGACTACTGTAAAACAATGTTAATGACATATTATTATCTATCAGATTTATCTTCCTGTCATCCCACAAATTTAGTATCAATGCACAATCCAAACATCCTAAACCCTACTTCTTACTCCCGAGCCTCCCCAGATATCCCTCCTTCTTTCAAAGGCTAATCTATTGATTTATGCACTGGATCTTAGGTCTCCCTCCATCAATTATTCCCTCCTTTCTTCAGCCTTCTCTTACCTAACTTTGGTTCCTCTCCCTTAACAAATAAACATTTATAAGACCCTCTCACCTTAAAGATGGAAAAGACTTCCGTAATCTGACATACCCCTCCAGCTGCCACTCTAGTTTCCTTTACCTTCTCAGATAAGGTTCTAGAAAAAAAAAAATCTTCTGTACTCTCCCTCCACTTCCTGATTTCTCAAATATTCCTCCTTGTATTGAAGTTTGGCATCTATCCTCACTCAAAATTTTTACTAAATTCTGCTTATCAAATCCAATGGATACATTTCTGCCATTGCAGGACTCAATGTCTCTGAAGCATTTAAAATTGTTGATCATTTCCTTCTTGAAACTTTTTTTTAGATAGTGTCTCACTTTGCTGCCCTTGGTACGGTGCCATGGTGTCACAGTTCACAGCAACCTCAAACTCTCGGGCAGGCTCAAGCGATTCTCTTGCCTCAGCCTCCCAAGCAGCTGAAACTACAGGCACCTGCCACAAGGCCCAGCTAGTTTTAGAGGCAAGGTCTCACTCTGGCTCAAATTGGTCTCCAAAACTTCTGAGCTCAGGCAATCCACCCACTTTGGCCTCCCAGAGTGCTAGTGATTACAGGAGTAAGGCAGGCTGCCCAGCCCCTTCTTGAAACTCTTATCTTGAATTTATGTTTTCCCTGTCTAGCTACTCCTTTTCAATTCCTTCTCCCAGGCTTGAGAATCTTAAAGGGGCTTGGGACAAGGGTAATACAAATAGATACCATATGTCTAAATCAAGCTAACAAGCTGTTAAATTATCATCGTGGCAAATAGACTCTAATAACAACCTGAATGGCCAAGTTCTGATTTTGAATTCTCAGATTCCGTTCAATTTCTACAGGGGCACAAGAAGGGAAGGCCATACGAATACCCTCCCCTGGCCTATAGCCTATTCCTTTTATCTTTCCACCTTTAGCTCTACTCCTAGCACAAAGGGCCTTAAATGCATGCACATGGACATCCCAACTTACATGTCCAAACTATGGTTGCATGCCTGCAAATAGCAGTTCCTTAGCCATCCCTTAGACTTAGACAAACACATGTATATACACATGTGATATAGTCAAGAAAGGAAAGAAGGCTCGGCACCTGTGGCTCAAGTAGCTAAGGCACCAGCCACATACACCTAAGGTGGCGGGTTCAAATCCAGCCCGGGCCCACCAAACAACGATGGCTACAACCAAAAAAATAGCCAGGTGTTGTGGCAGGCGCCTGTGGTCCTAGCTACTTGGGAGGCTGAGGCAGGAGACTTGCTTAAGCCCAGGAGTTGGAGGTTACTGTGAGCTGTGATGCCACAACACTCTACCCAGGGGGACAGCTTGAGGCTCTGTCTCAAAAAAAAAAAAAAGAAAGAAAGAAAGGAAAGAATCAGGGAAGAGACCCATGAAGGGACACATGGTCAGGAAATTCCAGGATCCAAATATTCAGTTATTGTTCTAGAAAGAGACCAGGTAGACTAGTCACCCTGGCTTCTTATCACTCTATGGGGAAGAGTATAACTAGAAAAAGACCAGATGAGGACCATGAAAACACAATTGCCCAGAGCAGGGTTCCTACTTGTCTAAGTCTAAGGACAATACTGCTCTCCGGTCAACTGGTACCCATGGGTGTTTCAAGTGTCCCATCCTTAGTCTTTTTTTCTTCCAACACCTTTTTTTTTGGGGGGGGGGGGGGGAGGTACAGGGTCTCACTCTGTCACCTGGACTAGACTACAGTGTTGTTGTCAGAGCTCACTGAAACCTCAAAATCATGGGCTCAGGCAATCGTCCTGCCTCAGTGTCTCATTATGTTGCTAGTCTTGAACTCCTTGTCTTGAGAGAACTTCCTCCCTCAGCCTCCCAAAGTGCTAGGATTACAGGTGTGATCCCTAGGCCCCACCTCTTCTGATTCCTTATACTCTCTCTAAGATATGACATCTATTCCTACAGTTTCACTGAAATCTCTCTTCCAATATAAACCATTTTCATCAGCTCCAATTTATCTTTGAGATGCTTTCTTATCTCTACTTCTTTGTGAAATTAGATAGAATATAAATAAATAAATAATAAACCAAGATAACTCAGGAACTCCATTCATTAGTTCAGTCATTCAACAAATACTAAATTTAGGTGCCAGGAGCATAGCTATAAATAAAGGAATTTTATGAATCTTATATTCCTGTGGGGAGAGAGAGAGAAAATAAACAATACATGTTGATAGTAATAAAGGCTAAGGAGATAAATTAACCAAAGGGACAGGGAACTCAGCCGGAAGAAGAGATGTAATTTCAAATGGAAAGGTTAGAGAAAGATTCACTGAGAAAGTGACATGTTAAGGATCTTAAAGCAGGAATGAGGTGTGGTAACAACTAGGAGAAGAGCCTCCCAGTCAAAAGAAACAGAAAATTCTCAATTCAAGAAGGAATTTGCCTGACTAGTTAGTTCAAGGATCAATATGTCTGAAGTGAAGTGAGCAAGAACAAGGAGGGGCCATGCAGACTCTCTACAAGGAGTGTGACTTTTATTTCAGGTCAAAGGTAGGTTCTACACTGAGAGACAACCCAATTAATGATAGCGATCATTCAGATAATGGGTTGAGAACAGACAAGGGGACAAGAAGAGAATCAGAAACATCAGTTAGGAGGCTACTACAGTAATGAGGCAGAAAAAACTGGTGAGGACAGGAGTGTTACTTTGGAAGTAGTGAAAAGTTGTCAATCTTTTTTTTTTGAGACAGAGCCTCAAGCTATCACACTGGGTAGAGTGCTGTGACATCACAGCTCACAGCAGCCTCCAACTCCTGGGCTTAAGCAATTCTCCTGCCTCAGCCTCCCAAGTAGCTGTGACTACAGGCACCCGCCACAATGCCTGGCTATTTTTTGGTTGTAGTTGTCATTGTTGACTGGCAAGCCAGAGCCAGATTTGAACCTGCCAGCTCTGGTGTATGTGGCTGGCGGCTTAGCCACTTGAGCTACAGGTGCTGAGCCAAAGTTGTCAATCTTTATGGATATATTTTGCAGGTAAAAGGACAAGATTTGCTAGCAGATGAGATGAGCATTGAATTGATGTGAGCGAAAAAGGAGTCAAGAATGAATCCAGGCAAGAGAGTTCCCAGAAGAAAATGAAGTAGGAAGCACCAGGAATCTATCTCCCCACCTAGAAAACAACCACACAGGCAGTTCCCTGTGATGTAACTATTTTGGAACTCTGGAGGATACTGAAACCTTATAACTTCTAGATGAAGGCTTCAACAGTATATTGGGGTTAATTTCAGTCACTTCAGCTCTTGGCAGGGTATCAGCTACCCATCCCTCACCTCCAATCCTAGATAGGCAGCTATGCACATGTTGCTGGAGCAGTCAGTATGTAAATGCAGCCTATGGGAGCCAGAACAGGCAAAAAAGAACCTGTTTTCCCAATATTGGGGAATCTGTACTTGGTCACTCATTACTGCTTCAGATCACAGAGGTACACACAGAGATGGGTAGCCATTGTTGCTCTCCTACATTGTTGCAAGCCCCTCCTCCTCCAACTGAAATCACTTTCAGGGAAACTTAAAGGGCCAGAACCTTTTCCTCCCATTTTTTTTCTGTTTTCCCCTTTTGAGAGGCTGCTACTGAAGACTCTGACATTCAAAAACAATCACATATATGGAAAAAAGGAGAAAGTGATCACACATGCTCAGGGAAAGGCTCAGGCTCAGAAAAGATCTAAGAAGACTTTAAGGGCACCTCTATCTGATCTTTGGCAAAGAATCAGCCTACAAAACAAATTTTTAATTACTAAAAAAAGACAATACATCAGGCAAGAGAAGGCGATCAGAGGAGCCAAATAGGGTCAGAGGAGATCAAACTCTCACTCTTCGCTAATGATATAATCCCATTCCTGGAAAATCCCAGGAACTCAACTACAAAACTCTTAGAAGCGATGAAGGAATACAGCACTGTCTCAAGATACAAAATCAATACTTACCAATCAGTAGCTTTTATATATGCCAATAATAGTAAAGCTGAAAATATAGTCAAGGGCTCTATTCTTTTTTACAGTAGTGCCAAAGAAGATGAAATATCTGGGAATTTACCTAATAAAGGACATGAAAGATCTCTATAAAGAGAACTATGAAACTCTGAGAAAAGAAATAGCTGAAGGTGTCAACAAGTAGAAAAACATATCATGCTCATGGCTGGGAAGAATCAACATTGTTAAAATGTCCATACTACCCAAAGCAATCTACAGATTTAATGCAACCCCTATTAAAGCACCATTGTCATACTTTATAGAGAGCTTGAAAAAATAGTGGTTCATTTTATATGGAATCAGAAAAAACCTCAAATAGCCAATACATTACTCAGAAATAAAAACAAATCGGGAGGTATTATGTTGCCAGACTTCAGGCTATACTATAAATCTATAGTGAATCAAAACTGCATGGTACTAGCACAAAAACAGAGCAGTAGATAATATGGAACAGAATAGAGAACCAAGAGATGAACCCAGCTACTTATCGTCATTTGATCTTTGACAAGCCTATCAAAAATATTCAGTGGGGGAAAGACTCCCTATTTAACAAATGGTCCTGGGTGAATTGGCTGCTGACCTATAGACGACTGAAACTGGACCCCCACCTTTCACCATTAACAAAAATTGATTTTCACCGGATAAAAGATTTAAACTTAAGACATGAAACTATAAAAATACTAGAAGAGAATGCAGGGAAAACACCTGAAGAAATTGGCCTGGGAGAATATTTGATAAGGAGGACCCCCTGGGCAACTGAACCAACACCAAAAATATGTTACTAGGATCTTATCAAACTAAAAAAGCTTTTGCACAGCCAAGAGCACAATAAGTAAAGCAAACAGACAACCTTCAGAATGGGAAAAGATTTTTGCAGGTTATACTTCTGACAAAGGTCTGATAAGTAGAATCCATAGAGAACTCAAACTAATCAATGATAAAAGAACACATAACCCCATTTATATATGGGCAAGAGACTTGAACAGAAACTTATTTGATGAAGACAGGCACAAGGCCTACAAACACATGAAAAAAATGCTCACATCCTTAATTATCAGAGAAACGCAAATCAAAACCACTTTGAGATATCTAACTCCAATAAGACTAGCCCACATCACAAAATCCCAAAACTACAGAGGTTGGCATGGATGCGGAGAGAAGGGAACACTTCTACACTGCTGGTGGGAATGCAAGCTAATAACACCTTTTTGGAAAGAAGTTTGGAGAACACTCAAGGAACTAAAAGTAGACCTACTGTTTGATCCTACAATTCCTCTACTAAGTATATACCCAGATGATTAAAAATCATTTTAAAACAATGACATTTACACCAGAATGTTCAGTGTAGCCCAATTTCATAGTTGCCAAGACATGGAAACAGCCCAAGTGCCCATCAACCCATGAATGGGTTAACAAATTGTGGTATATGTACACTGTGGAATACTATGCAGCCATAAAAAAAGATGGAGACTTCACATCTTTTATGTTTCCTTGGATGGAGCTGGAACATATTCTTCTTAATAAAGTACCTCGACAATGGGGAAAAAAAGTATCCAATGTACTCAATACTACTATGAAATCAATATATAATCACCTACACGTATTCATATGAATGGTAAAACATAACTATAGTCCAGAAAGTAGAAGCGAAAGGAAGAGAGAGGAGAGGGGGAGAGGGAGATGGGAGGAGGGAGGGTGTTTGGGGGGGACCTCACCTAACATGCATGATGCAATGGTACATTTCAAAACTATTAAGAAAAGAGTATAATTATGATGGATGTGTTACTTAGTTCAATATAAGCATTTCACATTATATATCAAATCAGTACACTGAACCCCATAAATGCATCAATGTACAAAGTTTTAACAAAAACAAAAATAAAAGATAATACATAAAAACAGTAGCATAGGCTCGACACCTATGGCTCAAGCAACTAAGGCAGCAGCTACATACACCTGAGCTGGCAGGTTCAAATCCAGCCCGGGCCCACCAAACGACAATGACAGCTGCAACCAAAAAATAGCCGGGTGTTGTGGCAGGTGCCTATAGTCCCAGCTACTTGGGAGGCTGAAGCAGGAGAATCGCTTAAGCCCAGGAGTTGGAGGTTGCTGTGAGCTGTGATGCCATAGCACTCTACCCAGGGTGACAGCTTGAGGCTCTGTCTCAAAAAAAAAAAAAAAACAAAACAAAACAGTAGCATAACAAAAAAAATGACAAAAGTCCTTTTTTATCAGTAATTACTTTAAATGTAAATGGAATAAGCTAACCAATCAAAAGACAGAGATTGGAAGAATGAATTAAAACAC
>CAUYQV010051085.1:0-13953 GCA_963574575.1 Galagoides demidoff
AGGATCAAGACATGATGGACTCTCTATTTTATACTGTCCTAATTCCTCTGTTAAATCCAATTATCTACAGCCTGAGAAATAAGCAAGTTATAGATTCACTCTCAAAAATGTTAAAAAGAAATGTTTAGTTCTCATACTAATATCTGCTCTCATTTTAGTAAAAAAAAAGTACGAAATTTTGAAGGTCACATGTGGCTGTGTTTTGTAAAGTGTTCAAAGTTTCTTGTAGGTATAATTGTCCTAGTATTTTGATGACTTAAAGTTTTGTACCTAATAAACTCCTTAAAATATTTATATATATGATTCAAAAGCATACAGGAATTTTAATCGAGTTTTCATGCCATATGAGAATATTTGAAGCAGAAGCAAACGAAAACATTTAATAGGGTTAAATGAACCTGGAGTTTCATATCACATTAACTGCATTGTGGTTGAGCAGTTGTAAACCCAGGAAACCAGCTAACCTCAAAAGGTCAGAAGAACTTGAAAGGTCTTTTATTATAGTAAATTGGGAAATAGTGAATTTCACTTTTTATAGGAATTAGCTCAAGCGTAGAAATAAATAGCATGGGAATTTAATCAGTGAAACAAATGAGAAGTGAGTTAAAACTGTGAAGGCAGGGCCAAACTCTAACAAGATGCTCTTAGGTCCTTCTGTTTCTGTCAGTCATGAGAAGAGGTGAATGGCCACTCTCTGTTTATAATGCCTTCAGAGATTTTTTTTCCCAGTTGTATTTGTATGATACCAGGGAATGTGGAAAGATTCACTAATGCAGAAAGCTAACAGATGAGAAACAGATGAGATTGAAGAATTAAGTTAGTGTGAGTGTCAGGACAAAAAAAAAAAAAAAGTGACAGATTGGAAAATAAATGGTCTCAGTCTTCCCGGAATTAGAAAAAAAATGGAAGTAGTAAGAAAAGGAAATCAGTAATGTTAAACATTTTAATAATTATTGGATGTAATACTCTTAACAAGTGGCTTTAGATGCAAAGATCAAATAACATTAAGAGGTTATGGTCTTACAATGTGCAGTGGGTAGCTGGCTAGCGTATCTCAATGAGCAAGAGTCTGGATATTTTGTGACTGAAAAGTCCTTGAATTTTAGCTTTCCTCAAAATACATTCTCTTTAATACATTCTCCCTCTCTCAACATTAAAATTCCCTCCATAATCCTACTGACACCACCCAGGTCCTTGCCCTAAAACCACTCATCTGCTCATCTGTCTATTTTGCAAAACTCTAGTTACTATCCCCCCATCCTTTATACTCTTATTACCTAGACACTGCTGCCAGATGATTATTCCGAAACTGAAGTCTGATTAAATAATACCCCGGTTCAATAGCTTTTTAATTTATTGTCATTACTACAAGATTACATAACTACATAGCATATACATACATATGGGTATGTTTATTTGTTCACACGTATGTACAGATTTATGATGTGCAGATATGTGCGACACTATACATATATATAGAATATGACATATAGGTGGTTCCCAGGTCACACACACCCAAGTTACAGTGTTCCATACTTATGAACAGGCTCCCAAGGTTCCCATAAGGATAATTTATAATGAAATAACTAAATTAACATTTTAGGAACTTATTTCTTCCACCCATATAAACAAATGCCCATGGCATAAGTGGTTTGCGGTGCAGCACTTTTACACTAATAGCTTGCCTCAGTGTTTGTAATACAGCTACCTAAGACTAGCATCACTTTTGTCTTAACCTTTTATTCAATTTTGGGAGTCTGTGTTTACCCTTATGACCATGCCTCCAACGTGAAAGTCCACTGCCAAGTCCAGGAGAGCCTGGAGTGAATAGAAGGGTGATTACACTGGAATTGAAAGTAGAAATAATTAAGTGTTCAGAGAAAGGCGAGATGGGATCATTCCCTGAGAAGGCATTAGGCTTCAGTTGCTGGAACAATTATAAAGGGCAAAATAAGAATAATAGAAAGACAATGTTCCCATGAAAGTATCAATTATTACTATAGAGTGTAGTTCATTATTGAAATGGAAAGATAAAAATTATTGATTGGATTAGAATATCAAAATAAGCATAACATTCCTATTAGCCTGGGAATTAAAAGAGTATAATAGTTTTCATAACATTATTACAATACAAGAGTATAATTCTTAAGTGTTATTATTGTTAAAGTATTACATTATATTATCATTATCACCACATATTAGCCACTATAGAAATACTATTATTATTATTACTGTATATTCCCCATTCATTGGAGCTTCAAGTTATACATAAATCTGACCTAAAGATGTTCTTGGGAACATACCTCATCTGTAAACTGGGGACTGCCTGTATAAATATGGAATGATATATTCATATGTTATATATATCATATTCTCAATTTCTATTTACTTATCCTAATTATTTGAGGTCCTTTCCAAACATTACTTGGTTTGACTCTGCAGATCCCTCCTCTATAATTCTCCTAATGGAACTTGTGTTATAGTCAAAATGCAAGTACTCATTTTGGCTGCTCTGTACCCTTTCAGGTGCTTGCTTTTGCTTGTTCAGGTCTCTCCATAGAGAAGCCTACACTTCTCCAACTCTCCTCTAAACCATGAACAACTGACATGATATTTTTTCTTTAAGGTGTATTTGAAATGTTATCCCTTCCATGAAGCTTTTCAAGATTGACTGGAAGAGGACAGAAACACTCATTTGAGACAATTAGCAGTTTATTTATGTTTCTTAAACTGCACTTGGTCCTATATGTGTGTAACACTTAATTTTGGTCTTAAAACTCTTTAAAGATCCAAGTCGTACTATTTATCTTTTGCAATGGGGAGCATAGTGACTTAAAAATATGAGGCCCAAAATGAAGTACTTGTGAAATTATGAAATCAGCCAGCACTTGGCAGCACAAACACATAGACTACGGGAGGGGTGCGTCACTTTTTTCATGGGGAAATGAGTCCATAGAGATGAATGGACCTGGGATGGCTGCTGCATGTCAAGACACCTTAATTTTCTTTCATGACAAAGGAAAGTATTATACACTTAAAGTGAATTATTTTTGTTCTTACACTAGGATTGGCTCTTTGTACAGACTATGGTAAAATATCAGAGAAAAGGTATTAATTCTTAAGGATTAAAAAACACGAAACATAAATTTTTGTTAAATTTATCATTTTGTATTAGCAGAGGTGCATTCACAAGATTAGACTAGATTGTTTGCCCTCCAGAAAGATACCTCAGGAAACACAATGGACCAGGGTCCCACTGCTTTTTCTTTTTCCCCCCAGAGAATCCATGTTATTGCATGTGCCTATACTTTGTTGATTTTTATTGCTATATAATATTCCCATTGTACTGATGATTTTCTATCAATTATCCAGATTTTTAACAGTTTAATCACTGTTATAACCCAAAGACTAGTTGGGAATATCAATCTCTGGTTTATTCTACTTTATTTGCTGTTTTAAGGGTCCTTTCCCCTGGTTTGCTTTTTTCTAGAATGAGAGAGTAGATATCAAACCATGAGTTTTGTGGGCAGAGGTACATTACCTGTCAAGTCAGACCTTAGGCTGGGTGAGTATGGAACATGTAATTGGGGGCTCTCGAGAATTCAGACTTCTTCTGAAGCCTTGTCTTGTACATTTACAGAGTGATCGAAAAATATCACTCTGGTGTGTCCTTGAGTACATTCCCAATTACTTTTTGCTTTCCAGAGATTCACTAAAATCATTGGTCCAGGCCAGGTGCAGTGACTCATGCTGGAGCATTAGCAATCTGGGAGGCCAAGGCAGATAGACTGCTTGAACTCAGGAGTCAGAAACCAGCTTGAGCAAGAACAAGACCCCATCTCTACTACAAATACAAAAAGTAGCAGACCATGGTGGCACACACCTGTAAGTCTCAGCTACTTTGGAGTCTGAGGCAAGAAAATTGCTCGAGCCCAAGAGTTTGAGGTTGCTATGAAGTTGGGGCATCTACTCAGGGTGACAGAGTGAGATTGTGTCAAAAAAAAATCACTAGTCCATTGATGTGACCCCATTCGCACTTCTGTTACAGTTTTCATTTTGTACACTGTTTTTGTCTGCAGTGGGATGTTGGGAAATAGACGACATATACACCTGGAAAAGCTCCTATTTTGGACAATATGCTCTTCTGATCCTTTTGGAAAGGAAACTGAAAATGCATATATATATATATATATATATATATTTAGCTGTAAAGAATAATAATAATTTCATACATTTTCCTAGAACATTGCTCATGATAAATTGAAAGTTCTTCTTGACAATATTAATAACATAGTGGAAGTACTCTTCATTATGAAAGTATAGTCATTACTTAACTTTGACATTTTAAAGAATTTCTTATATATATCAAAAAGTGATATATATATCAAAAAAGTGATATATATGTATATATATATATATGCACTTTTTCTCATCATCTTACAATGCCCTCTACTGTTCATGAGATTGATGATAAAATTATCCTAGACTATGTTCAAAGAATCAACATAATTAGGATTTAGACAAAAATAAAACTGCAATCAAAACTGCAATCACAACTACAACAGCATTGTTCAGAGTCTAGGTGTAGACTTTCCACCCTCTGGAAAGGTTTTTGTTTTCTTCCCTCTTTTGACTGTTAAATGTGGAATTCAGCAGGATGTCTGTTTCAGAGGATGAAGTATTATGGATTTTTAAGACTTTTTCTTCTGCCTGTGATGATAGCCAATGAAAACTCTATTGCCTCATTTCACTAGGGTTAACAGGAGTGACTTATGTTTATTACTGTCTGGATCAATCTTTGGCATGTTGTTCTCAAAAAACAAATTCCATGTATATGATGTGCACTTGCTGTGATAAGATGATGTTTCCCTCTTCTGAGAAAGTACCTTTTAAATGAAGCTTATTTGAGGGCAATACCTAACAGTCACAGGATACTATCCCCTTTTATCCCTCAAGGGAGTTTGCACAGCTGCTTAGACCTGATGTAGGGACTTCTATTCTGAGTCTCACTTCAAGCTAGAAGTTTTTTGGCTCATTGCTAAATGGACTAGAGTAATATATCCTAATAAGGAGTACATTGTCTCCAACTTCTCAACAGTCCATTAGCCTTTGTTTCTTCTTTCTAGCTTGTAGGAGGTGCAACATGTCTTAGCAGGATTAGCTCCATATGACCTATACCAACGGACTTGTAGAATTTCACTAAGACAGAATTTTGTTAAATTTATTTCCAACCTCTGGCATGTAAGTATCTTACCAATATACATTGGGTAGTTGTTACTTCTCACTTACTGGGAAAACCATTATAATATCTTAAGTAATCAGCCCAGTGTACCCTCTGTATTACTAGTGTGATGTTTTGCAGTAAAGAAAGACAATCAAGATCATGGATATTTGCAAATCATAGAACCGATTAAAAAAAAGAGTTATATCCAGGATATATAAAGCTTCTCAATTAATAAAAAGAAATTGAATAACTGAATTAAAAATAGGCAAAAGATTTAAATAGGCACTTCACCAAAGATGAGATGTAGTACACACATGTCAAATAAGCATGCTGGATATCATTAGTCATTAGGGAAATGCAAATTAAAACTTCACGCTATGACACACCTATTTAAATGAATAATATTGAAAAGTTTATCCATGCTGGTAATAGTAATACAGACCTTTGGTAGTAAAAAAATAAGCAACAATGCAAGTTTGGAGATAATTACCTAAAATTTAAGGAAGCAGTCATTTTAAGTCAAATATTGGTTAAGATAATAGTGATGAGAAAACTCCAAACTGTAAAATAATTTAAAGAGGTTTATTCTGAGTTGAATGTGTGTAACCTCAGCTCAGGGAACGTTTTCAAGACATGTTGAGAAAATACATCTGAGATGGCTGCCAGGTTACAGTTTGTTTTTATTCATTCATGGACACAAGAATTAAAGGTAAAACTACAAACCAGTAAGTGGAAAGTAATTATTAGTTCAGCTGAAAAAGCAGGACATTTTGAACTCAAGGCTTACATGACTTAGGTAGGTTTTAGAGATTCTTTATGTGCCAACTGGTTGAAAGAGGTAGGCTTTGTCTAAAGATGTGTACTCAGCAGAAAGGGATGCTTGAGTTAAGATAGGGATCTGCTAGAATGCTTGTGTTAAAACAGGGGGGATCTTCACTCAGTCATGTGATTCTATGCCAGAATCAGATTGGAAAATAAGCTATATCACATTGAGTGAAAGAAAAATCATTTAGTACATTTTATCATTACTAGGAATAATGTAGCAGGCCTCTTGGAAAGGAATTTTGGCAAGAGAAATAAGCATAAAGATCAGAGTTCAGTCTTCAGTAGTTATCTTGGTACATCATATTTTTAATCCACTTTTCTTAAGAATATTCACAGTACCTGTGCTTTTATATATGCTATTTTTCTATACATATTTCCTTTTCATTAGTAAAATTCTAAGGAAACCAGATAATTTATTAGTTAATCTAAGCAAACAATATGCTCTTTGATTTGCCCCAACTTGCCACTGGAAATTAAAAATTAAAAAAAAAAGTAATATGTAAGTAGTTAAATGCCACTAGTTAGACATAAAATCTAAGTGAGAAAAATCTTCAATGACTTATATTTTTATGAATAAATTCTCATTGATCAATTCCTATCTTAATACTCAAAGGGAAAATCTGAACATGTTACTACCATTTCATGATCCAGCCACAATTTTCCTCTAAATTGCGGCAAAGAACAAAGTCCCTGACTGATTCCCCCCATGCCCTGCGCAATCCCACTCATACTGCTTCCTTGGCCTCATCTGGCTCCTTCCTGTTTCTCTCTTTGGTTGTCAGAGACATTCACTCTTTAGGTCTTTTATTTCTCCAGTGATCTGGGTTCCCTGGTAATCCAGACCTTCCAGTGCTGAAGACCCTGTGGATGGCCAACGTAGATGGGGGCACCTTGTTACACAGGAAGACTCTTGAGCCCCAGCCTAGAACTACTGAAAAGGGATCTGCGTCTTCAGAAGGTCTCCAAGACCTTCATAGACATTGAAGTTTGGAAAGGACAGATCTAGCCCTCCTCCCCACAGAGGTCCTTTGTCTTCTACATCCCTTGCTCCTCCTCTGACTTTGCCTAGAAAGATTTCAGCTTAATGTTGGGGAGCTAGGTATTTGTCTAGGATGTGAGCTGTAGTTTTCATGGGGAGGACCACTTTCCTTGGGGCTGCCTTCTGAAGAGAACATAGACCTTTGGTTTCATTGACATCATGTTTCCATTAGTTCAGATAAGACCATACAAATCAAAGCACTCAGAGCAACAAATTTTATATATAAACTGCAATGTACCCAAACACGTCAAAGGTGTCATCTGTGGTGGAAAAGAGTGGGATGCCGTATGCTTTCAGTAGATAGAAATATAATGGTCTTTATGACTTGGGATTTATGATTCCAAAAGCTGTAATGCCTGTGGGACAAATTGAACTTCTAGTGCACGTCCAATCCTACAATGCCCAGTAGAGCCACGACTTTGTCCTAAAGGGAATACTCATGCTCTTCGGGGGCAATTTAACTTCTCCACTTTTTATAGTTTAAGAAAAATAACACAGTTGTACAATTGGTTGAATCTTATTTTCAAGAGAAATTTATATACACATTTCCTTAGCTTGTGAAATGGAGACTCTGAAATGAATCTGTGTGCCAAGAATTGCTACCCAGGATTTTGTAATTTCTATGATATAATGCTATTTATTTCTACTTTAGAAAGGCTAAATCATTAAAGCATTTCCACAATTTCCTTAAACATGTAAGTAAGAGAGAAATGAATTCTACGATATTTTTCTTTATGTAGAAAGCTAAAATTTTTATTTAATTTATAAGAATTTAAGAATGAATTTATAAGAAATCTAAAAGCAGGTGGAAATGAACATATTAGTGAATTATTTGCATTCTTTAGTTTTATAATTAAAGTCTGGATAAGCAAAATGACTGTTAGACTGATTTGCTCCATTTAACGATATTTTATTATCCTGTTAATATGACTATACCAACGTTATAAGGTAAGTGTTGGTGACTCGCAACATTAGTTACAAACTGAAATAGCAAAAGATTAATTACTAAATTTTAATTACTAAAATTAGTAAAGATTTAATTACTATGATTATTATATATTTTTGTTGAGTCTATTAATAATAATAAGACCCACTCTAATTAAATACGTGTTCTTATTAAAACTGTAAGATATCATAAAATACTAAGCTCATCTATCTTTTAACTCATTTCTGAAAATAATCTAATTGGGTATTTTATGTACATTTAAAAGGTACCCATACACAATCAGAATTTGACATTTTCCATTTTTTTTATATCAGGTTGCATGGGATTGTTATTCTCTTTTAAGTAAGTACATCTAACCATTGGAATTCTTGGTGCTGGCCATTCATACAGCCATTTTCAGGCTGTGGTCTTTATTCAATATCATTCTGCTAAAAAAATTGTTGGAGAAGAAAGTGCTGTTGAGTAAAGCCAGCGGAATTCCTAGAATAAGTAACTTCTAATCACTCTAATAAAAAAAGATAAGGCAAGCTTTAAATATGGAAAGAACTTTCAGACACTGACAGTATATTTTAAAGAACACAAAATTTTTAAGTAAGTTTAAAAATAAGATCTCTTTTTTTGTATAAAAAAGTGCATAGGAAACTACAATTTAATCTTGAGTAACAGTAATTCCCAGAGTTCACATCTTTTAGTAAACCCTGGGATTAAGACACATATTTACCCCCAAGCCCCTGAGCCTTACTTCTAATTCTCTTTCAGCTTTTCTCTGATCCCTCCTCTTTGGCATGTCCTCCCTACACATACTCATATCGCATTCTTGTTCTCTGCCTGTCTCTTTTCTTTTCTTCTCATTTCACCCCCCAGATTTCCTTTCCACTTGTTCTGTCCCCTTTCTTTCTCTCCCTGCCCTACTGTCTTCTCCTGACTTCTGAAACTTTTTATGAAGAAGTCTTACAGAAAACAGTTTACATCTGTCTATAAGAAGAAGACAAATGCCAACTCTGCTCCATATTACTGGGAGGGTTCTATTTCATTCCCCTCACTCTTGTGCCACTTGTTTCCCATTCATTTCTTGTTACTCTCTGACACAAATGGAACCTCCTCTCACTAAAGCCACTAAAAGGCTCTTATTTCTACACTCAGTGATCTCTTTCATTC
The DNA here is from genome assembly GCA_963574575.1 of Galagoides demidoff. Lineage (NCBI taxonomy): Eukaryota > Metazoa > Chordata > Mammalia > Primates > Galagidae > Galagoides > Galagoides demidoff. The sequence goes on from CAUYQV010051085.1 coordinate 9,193, forward strand.
CGTGTCCTGCTGGAGCATTTATTTTGGCACTTGGACGTACACTTCACTTCGTCCTCTTTGGGTATCTTCCCTGTCTTTGCATCTGTGGCACTCATCCTCCCACGTTTCCTCCTGCTTCTCTCATCATTCTGCTCAGTACCTTTCTCTGCTCTCTCCCTTATCTCTCTTTTGTTTGAGCCCACTCTCTCTCTTGTTATGTGTTTATTGGATAGATGTTGACTCTGACATAGAAACACTGGGTAAGTTGGAGGAATCAGCTATAAAAGTGGGCAGGAACAGTGTGAAGTAAGGCAGCCAGTCAACAGCCAAAACCCTGTCCCAACCCCAGGTCAATGAAAGCTGCTATTTCTGCTGTTGACCTCCCCAGGACCACATCTCATACTGTCAGTTCCAGTGTTTCCCACTCTCCAAGTTGCAAATCTATAGTGGTGGATTTCAGTGGCCAAACCTGGATCAAGTCTCCTCACTGTAGGTGCATGATGGATGGATAGCTCTAGAGTGGGTGGTATTCTCTGCTGGCCACCAAGATTCACGTGGTAGGAAAGGGATGTGGGTTTGGCTTTCAAATAAATGGCATATGTTTAATTTGACCCTTTTCCTCTGTGTTCCTCTTTTACTTTTGGCTCACTTCTCCAATGCACAGGGAACCTGTAACTATGCCTTAATCTACCTCTATGACTCCTCTGTCATTATTATTATTTTTGTTAAGCTCTGGTAAAGTCATACTCCTAAGTACATCTCACTTGAATGGTTAGAGGATGTTCCTTCCACATATGTGCCAGTGAATCTGTGTTCTTAGCCTCGTTTTGAATCACTTAATGACTCTTCTGAATTTCTTTCTATGACCACCATTCTGCTGCCATGGAATCCTCCTGACCACATTCTGGTTTATTTTGGATTTATTCCTTTATCCTCCTCATCATTTCCAATGTCTCATCAGACATTCCCAGGTGCTTCACATCATCTGAAATACCTGAATTTTTTAAAAATATATATTCCTAAACCTTATTCTCAAACTGCTGAATTATCTACAGTAATTCCTCATATTATTTAATTTGGCAAGAAAGCATCTCAGATAATTCTGATATATCTTCTGGATTGAGATCTCTGGATATTGGAAACTGCTCTTAGTTGAAGATCTATAGCTCTAGTTTATCTTTTTTGCAGCTGATTTTCTGTAAGACCAATTACTTAATTTAAAAGAAATCTCAAAAGCCATTCTCTATCATACTACATTTCAGTTCATGTCAATTGCTTGAAGAATAAAGTTCAAGGTCTTTCATAACTCCTTAAAGCCATTTTTATTCCTGGTCTTAAAAGAGATTTTTTTTCTCCTATTGACTTTAGACCCATGCTTCAGAAGCAGGATTTTTTCAACCACACTCAATAGCGTCCATATAAATTTAGTGTGTACTTAGAATTCTTCTATTTTTTTCTTGCCTAAATCCATTTACTCGTGTAATTTTCTGGATGTAAATAACTGCATTTTATTATTCCATCAACTTTTATAATACTTATGTAGTGAAATAAATAAAGGAAAGAGGGCATTCTGATAAGTGTATGGGTTTATTTCAACTCGTCTCCACTGGTATTCACATTTCAAGCATTTAGTGAATGTTCTTTTACATTTATTTCACTGCAGGAACATGAAGTGAGGACATGGAAAAGGAAAATGCAACACTGTTGACACAGTTTATTCTCACAGGACTTGCATATCAATCAGAGTGGAAAATCCCCTTATTCCTGGCCTTCTTGGTGACATACCTCATTACCATCATGGGGAACCTTGGTCTGATTGCTGTCATTTGGAATGACCCTCACCTTCACATCCCCATGTACTTATTCCTTGGGAGTTTAGCCTTTGTGGATGCTTCATTATCTTCCACAGTGACCCCCAAGATTCTGGTCAACTTCTTATCCAATAGTCAGGTAATGTCTTTCTCTGAGTGCATGATACAGTTCTTTTCCTTTGGAGTCAGTGCAACCACAGAATGTTTCCTCTTGGCAGCAATGGCGTATGATCGCTATGTAGCCATATGCAAACCTTTACTCTACCCAGTGATCATGACCAATAGACTCTGCATCCGGCTATTAGTCTTATCATTTGTAGGTGGCTTTCTTCATGCCTTAATTCATGAAGCATTATTGTCCAGATTAACCTTCTGTCATTACAATATAATACATCACTTTTACTGTGATATTATCCCATTGTTAAAGATTTCCTGTACTGATCCATCTATTAATTATCTAATGCTTTTTATTTTATCTGGTTCAATACAGGTATTCACCATTATGACTGTTCTTATCTCTTATGCATTTGTTCTCTTTACAATTTTAAAAAGGAAGTCTGTGGAAGGCATAAGGAAAGCCTTCTCCACCTGTGGAGCTCATCTCCTCTCTGTGTCTTTGTACTATGGCCCTCTTCTCTTCATGTATGTGCGCCCTCGATCATCACACGCTGCTAATCAAGATATGATGGAGTCTGTGTTTTACACTGTCATAATCCCCTTGTTAAATCCAGTTATCTATAGTCTGAGAAATAAACAAGTCATAGATTCATTGAAAAAATCATTAAAATTAAATGTTTAGGTCTCATACTAGAATGTATTTTTTTTGGTTAAAAGTCACAAAATCACACCTCTTTGATTAAATTTACTCCTAAATATTTTATTCTCTGTGATGCTATTGTAAATGAGATTATTTTCTTGATTTTTTTTCAGTTAAATTGTTACTATAAAGAAATGCAGCTGATTTTTGTATGTTGATTTTGTATCCTGAACTTTACTAAATTCTGTTGTAAGTTCTAATAGTTTTTATGGAGTCCTTAGTGTTTTGCATTAATACATATAAAATCATGTCATCTACAATCAAGGATAGTTTTACTTCTTCCTTTATGATCTGGGTTACTTCTTTTCTTGTTTGGTCTTGCTAGAACTTCTTGTGATATGTTGAGAGAAGCAGGGGGGAGTGGGTATCCCCACCTTTTTCCCAATCCTGAAGAAAGCTATCAGTCTTTCCCCATTGTTATTATGTTAACTCAAGGCTTTTAATAAATGGCTTTTATTGTGTTGAGAAATTTTCTTGTATACTTTGGTGAGAGTTTTTATCTCTGAAATAACAAAATAGTGGTGAATTCTGTCCAATGCTTTCACATCATTTCAGTTATTGAAATGATCATGTGGTTTTTAATCTTGGTGTTAGTGTGATATATCACCTTAATTGATTTACAATTGTTAAATTTGCATTCCAGGGATAAATCTCACTTTATGGCATATCATCATTCAGGCATGGTGAATTTAGTTTTCTGGTATTTTATTAGGATTTTTTAGTTTATGTTCATTACAGATATTGGCTTGTAGTTTTCTTGTTGTATCATTGTCTGGCTTTGGTTTCAGGATGATACTGGCCTCAGAAATTTAGTTTGGAGAGTCCCTTCCTGCTTTAAGAAGGACTGGTATTAAATGTACTTTGGATGGTAGAGTTCAGCTATGAAACCATGTGTTCCTGAGCTTTTCTTTGTTGGGAAGTTTTTGATGACAACTTCAATCCGCATGTTCCTTATTGGTCTACTCAGATTTCCTATTTCTTCTTGGTTTAGTTGGGGTAGATTGTATGTTTCTAAGACTTTATTCATTGTTCTTCTAAAGTATCTATTTTGTTGGCATGTAATATTTCATAATTCCTTATTATACTTTTATTTCTGAAGCAGCCATTAAAATGTCTCTTCTTCTCTTTCTGATTTTATTTATTTTAGTCTTCTGTCTTAGTTAAGCTGAAGCTTTGTTGATATTGTTTATTTCTATAAAAACTCAAATCTTAATTTTGTTGACTTTTTCTGTCTTTTTCTTTTCTCCATTTGAGTTATTATTGCTCTGATCTTTATTATTTCTATCCTTGTAAAACTTTGGGTTTAGTTTATTCTTTTTTTTCTAGGTCCTTGATGTGGAAATTTCACTTTATTTGAGATATTTATTTCCTTAATATAGGCATTTATAGTGCCTTTATTAAATGCCATACACCCCTCCTATAACTGCTTTTGCTATATTCCATAAGTTTTGGTGGGTTGTTTTTGTCTTTTTTCATGTCAAAATATTTTGTGTATTTTTATTTTTAACTGATAAATAACAACATTATATGATTATGGTGTACAACATTATGCTTTGATGTATGTATATATTTATAAATGACTAAATTAACATAATTAACATATGCATAACCTCGAGTACTTATCATGTTTTGTGGAAAGAGCATCCCAAATCAACTTTCTGAGAAATTTTCAATTTTCAAGTATTTAATATATTGTTAACTATAACCATTGTGATGTATAATAAACCTCTCGAATGTTTTCCTCCTGTCCAACTAAAATTTTGCATTCTTTGACCATCACTCTAATCACAGTAATCACTCTACCCCCAGCCTCTAGTAGCCTCATTTTATTCTTTGGATTTACACGTTAAACTTTTAAATATTCCACACATAAGTGAGCTTATGCATTATTTTTATTTCTGTCCTAAGTTTATTTCACTTACCATCATAGCCTCCAGAAACTATGTTGTTAAAATGACAGGATTTCCTTATCTTTAATGACTGAATAATATTACATTATGTATCTTACATTCCACAGTTTCCTTATGTACTCATCTGTTGAGTGCTTCAGTTGATTCTGCCTCTTGGCTATTATAAGTACTGATGCAATGAACATAGAAGGCTGCTATGCCTCGAACATATAATTTCATGTTGTTTGGATGTATACTCAGTAGT
>CAUYQV010051087.1:0-27787 GCA_963574575.1 Galagoides demidoff
GCGCCTGTGGTCCCAGCTACTTGGGAGGCCGAGGCAGGAGACTCACTTGAGCCCAGGAGTTGGAGGTTGCTATGAGCTGTGATGCCATGGCACTCTACCCAGGGGGATAGCTTGAGGCTCTGTCTCAAAAAAAAAAAAAAAGAAAGTTAATAAGAAGAATCATAAGGGGTGAGGGGAATTCAGGCCAAACCTACCTAACAGAAGGCAGGCCAGGGAAATCAGACTTCGCCTGAGGGTAGTGGGGAATGATCATACATTGAAATGATTCTTGCTAAATTGACTTAGGGAGTTCTTTGCAAACCCTGGATTTTACAAGGAAATGCACAGATTGGCGCAGGGAAAGCTAAGGAGCTTAAATAAGGTTGGGCCAAGCAGAGACTCTTTGTCAAAGGAAAGACAGGCTTTTTTTTCCTTTGAACAATCTAAGTCCATTTGTTCATTTAATCTCTTTTTCTTCATTAAAAAACAGTTGAAACATCTTTTGGGACTTCAGAGTAGAGGATATTTGCTGGTTACTGCTAACAGGCATTTAATAAGAAGGAATTGCTATGAAAATAAGAAAATAGGCCAGGCACAGCAGTTCACACCTGTAATCCCAGCAGTTCCTGAAAGAATGGCTTGAGATCACATTGATCAACATAGCAAGACTCCCATTACTAAAATAAAAAGGGTGTGTGTGTGTACGTAGCCAGGCTTCGTGGTGGTGTGTGCCCTGCAATCCCAGATAATTGGGAATCTGAGGCAGAAGGATTGCTTGAGCCCAGGAGTTGGAGGCTACAGTGATCTGTGGTTACACCACTGCACTCCAGCTTAAGCAACAGAGTAAGACTCTGTGTCGAAAGAAAGAAAGAAAGAAAGAAAGAAAGAAAGAAAGAAAGAAAGAAAGAAAGGAAGGAAGAGTTCCACTCTGAAGGACTTGCATTCTACCTGGGGAGAAATTCTACCTGGACATGACACATGCAGCAAATATAAAGGTTTGGAGGAGGGGAGAAAATGGCAAGAGTTGGTTAGGAGAGTGAGCCTGGTGCCCTGCAGGACAGTAGATTCTGATGGGGCTGAGTCTTCTCTAATACAAATGCTCAACAGCACAACAGTCAGTGTGTGACAAATGGCCAAAGCCTTGTGTGTGCTCTCACTTTCTGTGGCACCAGGAGTCAGCAATGTCAGTGTCCACGACCCTCCAAGACCACACCCCTTTCAGCCTCATTGCCACCACACTGCTTCTGCAGCTTTTGTCTCATGCTCTCTCTTTAAACAGATAGCTGTGGATATTGTGTTTACAGTGACACATCAGAATGACAAGCCCCAAATTCACCCCAAGGTCTTGGCTGGGGGTCTTTGATGGAAGGAGCTACCCAGAATAATTACAACCATGGGGAATTTTAATGGCACATGGCAGAATATCAGGGAAAACATGAAGATTCAGTACATAACAGAGGAGAACTCATGATGAAGCAGCACTGTGCACCTAGAGCACTTCAAGGTCAGAGGGACTGCAAAGGCTTCTGCAGGTCTCAAGTAGCACACAGCCTCAGGCTTGCTCCAATAAATTGCAGGTGGGAGAGCCAAGGGCCAACAGGTTCCAGAGATGGGCCAGTGGGACTATGAAATTACTGGGTCCTTCTGGACCCAGGGCTGCAAATCTGCACATTCTCTTGCACTCCAGATCCCTGGCTGCCCAACCCCCTGTGGCTACTGGCTTCTGATCCTCCCAGATACCACCCCACCCTGTGGCTGCTAACTTCCCACCTTCTCCCTATACACCCTCGATTTCCCTTTCTCCCAATTCATTCTCCTAAAAACAAAGATGTGAGAATACTCTTAATGGAGTGGCCATCCCCATTTCCAGACATCTTTTATGAGAACCTGACACTTGCAAGCAGGGTCATCCTCTGATTGCTGCTGCAGCTTCTTTAGACCACATTGGCCTCATCATGGACTTGTCTAGCAAACCCATGAATCCACATCTGACATTTGGAGGATTATTGTTGAGGCCCTAATTCTCTGAGGCTGAAAATAAAATGGAAACTGGGTGTGGTAACTCACACCTGTGTGGTCCCAGCTACTTAGGAGGTTGAGGTGAGAGAATCACTTGAGCCCAGGAGTTGGAGGCTGCAGTGAGCTGTGATGGTGCCACTGTACTTCCACCTGGGCAACAGAGCAAGACCCCATCTCTTAAAAAAAAAAAAAAACTGGACCAGGCTTGGTGGCTCATGCCTGCAATCCCAGCACTCTGGGAGGCCAAGGTGGGTGGATAGCCTGAGCTCACAGGTTTGAGACCAGCTTGAGCCAGAATGAGACCTCGTCTCTAAAAATAGCCAGGCATTGTGGCAGGTGCCTGTAGTCCCAGCTACTTGGGAGGCTAAGGCAAGAGAATCACTTGAGCCCAAGAGTTAGAGGTTGCTATGAGCTAAGATGCCATGGCACTCTACCAAAGGTGACAAAGTGAGACTTTGTCTCAAACATAAAATAAAATAAAATAAAATCCTGGAAATTACAAGATGTTTCATTGTACAAGGATATTCAAATGTGATGTTCTTTCTCACCTCCCTCCTGACAGCAGAAACCATGAAGCTTTCTCTCTTTCCCCTTCTTTCTGTCCATTGTCCATACAACAAACTACTGCTTCACCAGCTTACACCAATCACCTCCTTATCATCCACACAACAGATATTTCAGGATCTCTCAGGAGAACAAACAGACAAAAACTTAAGCCACTTGGTTCTAGCAACCAGAACAAGATGAACAAGGGCCTTCTGAAAACAGCCAAGGTGGGTGAGAGCTCTAAGGAAGTGGGAAGCCCACTGACTGGGCTGGGGGCTCAGCCTCCTTCTTGTAGCTGGGACAGCTGGGAATCCCTGAGTAGTGTCTGCCCTCAATGAGGAAGGGGGTGGGAAGCACGTTCCTTATGCATTCATTATCCCTAGGTTTTCTGCTTTTTTTTTTTTTTTGACAGAGTCTTGCCCTCTCACCCATGCTGGAGTGCAGTGGCACAATCATAGCTCACTGTAACCACAAACTCCTGGGTTCAGTTGATCCTCAGCCTCCCAAAATGCTGGGACTACAGGCGTGAGCCACTGTGTCTGGCATCATGCCTGGTTTGACAATTTCTCAGCTTAACATTTCTACTGAGATGATGGTCCTGGCCCTGACTCTTGTCTCAAAATAACCAAAGAAAGGTCAAAATATGACCACAACATTGTCCTGAACCCACAGGGGAAGTGCTCCTGATTAACAGTGCATCTCCCACAAAAGTACTAATGTGGGAAGTTCTTAGAGACCTGAACTGGGCATAGATGTCTTCATTTGGGTTCCCCTAAAACAGACATTGGAACAAGAGTTTGTGGGAGGGGGCCCAGGAAGTGATGGTGAGGAGTCAGAGAGGTGAGAGAGGCTGGGAGACCCCCAGGGACCCCACATGCCCTGGAAGCAAGAAGTTGCCATAGTGTATCTAGGTTGGACCAAGGGGCTTGGAAAAATCAACTCTAGGTGGGACAGTGGAAGAGTCCTCTCTCCATTGACAAACCTAGGATGAAACTATCAACAAGAAAGAAAATGGCTCAGCACCCATAGCTCAGTGGTTAGGGGGCTGGCCACATATACCGAGGCTGACAGGTTTGAACTCAGACCAGGCCTGCTAAACAACAATGACCACTGCAACAAAAAAATAGCTGGGTGTTGTGTGGGTGCCTGTAGTTCCCGGTACTTGGAAGGATGAGGCAAAAGAATCACTTGAGCCCAAGAGTTTGAGGCTGCTGTGAGCTATGATGATGCAAAGGTACTCTTACCCAGTAGAAAAAGCTGGTGCCATGGTGTTGGCTTCTGTGTGCACTTTGAAGCACTAGCTAGAAGAAGGCAGGAAGACCATACCTAAATTGGCTGACACTCACTATGTCAACTCTTAAGCATAAGAGTTTGAGGTTGCTGTGAGCTATGACACCATAGCACTCTACTGAGGGTGACATAGTAAGACTCTGTCTCAAAAAAAGAGAGAGAAAAAGAACAGCAGGTGAGAAGAAACATTTATGGAGAAAAGCAGCTGTAACCATGATACTAACCCAAACTAGACTTATTCTGTTGATAACAAAATGTTGAGTTAACTTGTAGGCATCATGGGGATTCAGAACCAAGAAGACTGGGACATGACGAGACCCTAAACAAGGGGACCTTTCCAATGTCCATTGGGCTGGAAGACCTAGGACGAAAACCTGCTTCAACATGTTTTACCCTAAACAGCCAAAATGGAAGTCCTCCAATCAGACTCTGCCAAGCCAACATTCCTAAATCCTTTCTCTTGCTCTCTGAGCCCAGAAAGTTGCCTAGACTCTGAATCAAGAAAACAGAGGCTTTGCACTGTCATGCATCTCTAGCTGTGTCCTGAGCAAGGACTGATAGCCCACCTCTATCTAGTCTTCTTGCTGGGCAGTCTTTTCTCAAAAGCAGATGCCATATCCAGGTGCAGTGGCACACACCTTCAATCCTAACATTCTGAGAGGCTGAGGCAGGTGGTTAGCTTGAGCTCCGGAGTTTAAGAACAGCCTGAGCAAGAACAAGACCCTGTCTCTACTAAAAATAGAAAATCTAGCTAGATGTGTGGCAGGCACCTGTAGTCCCAGCTACTTGGGATGCTGAGGCAAGAGGATCACTTGAGCCCACTTTGAGGCTGCTGTGAACTATGATGATGCAACACTCTACCCAGTAGAAAAAGCTAGTGCTGTGGCATTGGCTTCTGTGTGCACTCTGAAGCACTGGCTGGAGGAAGACATGAAGACCATACCTAAACTGTGTCCTGAGAATGTGGGGGCACCACACTCTGCCTTGCAGTAAGACTGAAAGTAGATTCTGTTCAGGTACCAGATATGGCAAGACCCAGCCAACTAGCTAGACATCAATTCAGAAATGCTACGTTTTCTGCATGAACCAGTCTACACAGGGACGACACAGAGGGTATGAAGAGCCACTGCTCACAGCCCTCCTCATAGCTGTGGGTAGCAGTGAGGGTATGGGTGTTAATATCTGGGTTTTGCCACTCCCACAGCCCCAGTCACAGTGAATGCTTTGGATAGATGTTGTGCTCCAGGCATCAAGGCTGAAGTGCAACTTCATTATCTCAATGAATCTCTACCAGAAACCCATGAGGAAGAGACTGTGCTGTCCCACCCATTTTACAGACTGAACATAGCTTTAGGAGACTAAATGATCAATCCAAAATGAGGGTGAGTGAGGATATACTCTGCAGGGTTGGGGGGAGAGCAGACAAAGGTAAGGAGGGTAGCAAAAGTGTGAGAACCATAGCTCAGAGAACCTCACACCTTAGCCTATAGAGGCACATCAACAACCTTAGGAGTTACTGCTCCCATTTCACAGATGAAGAAACTGAGGCGAGATCACATGAAGGCATGAAGACCAAAGCTAATCAACTTTCATCCCAGCCTGATCTGGCTTCCAACCTGAATCCTCAGAGAGGACACAGCCTGGCTGCTGGACTGAACTTCCTGCCTTCTTCCTATTACATCAAAGGCTAAAGTTGGGTGATTACCACGGATGGAATGTCATGTGTGTTGTGGGAGAATGGCAGAGTGTCCTAGATGCTCTAGGGTACAAAGCATGCACACTCACAGCACACCTCTCATGCACAGATGTTCACACACAGCATACCCTCACATGCATACACTCCCACAGCACATCCTCTCATGCACACCCTCACATATTCACACACAGCATGTTTACAGCGTATCTTCAGACACCATCACACACACAGAGCACACCCCACATGCAAACACTTGCCCTCACTGCATGCACACACTCAAATACCCTCACACTCATACTCACAACTCACACTGAAATGCTCACAGACTCAGGCTCACATATTGCCTCATGCACACACATTCAAATACCCTCACTCATTTGCATACTTATGCACATGCCAACTTTGCTCACATGTGATCACACTACCACATATGCTGGGCTCACTCACAAGAACACACTCACATACACCCCCACAGACTCACACACACACCATGCACCCTCATACCCTTACTTACACATGTGCAGACTCCCACAGACTAACACTCATGTATGTTCACATGTTCACACACATACTTTGGGCCTCACACAGCACTCATTCGCACACCCAAATGCTCACACATACAGTCAGTCCCACCACACTCACTCACAAACTCTCATGACCACAGGACCTTGCTCCGTCCACCTTGCTTTTAGCAACCTAGCACCTGGTAAACTGCATCCCTCCACAGTGGTAGAGGACACAGGCACAAGGGCTCAGGGAGTAACTCAGAGAAAGCTCCATGGAGGAGATGTGTTTGGAGTTAGACTGGAGAGGAGGAGATGGTGTGGACTTGGGTGATATCAGGATGGATGAATGAACCACACAGAAAGGGCTGTTGGGAGTGGCCTTAGGATCACAGCAGACCACATGGGACAGGGTTAGTTGGGAGCCATGGAGGAAATGTGGCTTGCAGGTCCCAGGTGTGAAGTCTGATATCCTTCTTGTGACTACCTCTGGTCATAGGCACTGGGCGTCTCCCCTGACCCTCTCTCACATCCCCTCCCAACTCCTACATCCATGCCCTTCTCCCTACCAGGGTCACCAGGATCTTTCACCAAACACATAGGACTTCTAGGAGCTTCCTGAACTGTACAGATGACCTCCCAGATGGGTTTCCAGCCTGGGTCTCCCTTGGTCTCCCTGGGTCTTCCCTCACAGGGAATGGGAAATACTATGTTCAGGTTGTGCACTTCACATCTTTTCATAACTAGGTATTACGGACCCCACACTGCATCTTTATTGTTTGAAATTTTTTTTATTTTATTATAACTTAGTTCAAATTCAAAGATGGACTATCACCTCCTCTGTAAGACAGTGATAATATTTAACATCAAGAGGTTGTGTGGATTAAGCAAGCAGTCTTCGCAATACAGCCAGATCTATATATAAATTTACAAGCCCTCCCTTTATTATATAGTTTTGTGCCTTGTCACTAGCTGCTGTTTCCAGGAGGCTGCTCTTCATCTTACACACAAATGTGCCTTATTCTTTTTAAATGGCTGCAGAGCACCCTCGAGTGCCACTGAGCTCATTAATTTAATTGGTTCCCAAGGGGACTGATTCCATGGGCATTTCCATAACAGGTGTGAGCATGTCTTTGGTGTTATCTCCTATTAACAGAAGCCATGTCAAACATCATGGGAATTTAAATGGCAACTGGATGTTTCCTAATTACCTCAAAAGTGGTGTAACCAGAACACTCTTGACCTTTGTTAAGAGGTTCTCCTTCCCTTCCATTGGAAAGACCTTAACCTACTATGTTCACTATCAAACTATTAGAAAATGCAACTTGGCAAGAACAAAAAGTTTCCATATCCCAGACCAAGACGACCAGTAAACCAACATTATGATGTGGAGTTTTCCAGATTTTAAACATAGAATGCCCTTATTTTATTCATATATACATCCAAATTTAGTTCTCTGAATGTGCTATATAATTTTAATACAGCGATGGATTCATGCCAGTGCACACTTCTCCATGACTTGTTTTCCTCATGCTGTGCAGAGTTAAGTACCTTCTACCTGATGTACTCCATAGGGTTGAGGGGAAAGCAGAGGAAAGGAAGGGCAGGTAGAGGAAGCGTGACACCACAGCTCAGAGAGCCTCGCCTTAGCCTATGGAGCCATATCATGGGAATCACTGCTCCCATTTCACAGATGAAGAAAGGGAGGCGAGGTCACATGCGTTTCGGGGCAGCCAGAATTGGAAAACCGTCCTTGTCCCACAAAGGATTTTCTATCAAAATCTTTTGGGTCTTGGCTTGACGCCCGTAGGTCAGTGAGTAGGGCGCCAGCCACAGACACCGCAGCTGGTTTGACCCTGATCCTGGGCCTCCTAAACAAGGACAATTGCAACCAAAAAATACCCGAGCGTTGTGGCGGCGCCTGTAGTCCCAGCTCCTCCAGAGGCCGAGGAAAGAGAATCGCTTGAGCCCAGGAGTTTAAGGTTGCTGTGAGCGACAAACTGAGACTCTGTCTCAAAAAAAAAAAAAAAATCTTTTGGGTCTCTGAGCCTCCCAGCGGGAGATGGGCCCACTTGTCCTCCAACCCGGGCTGATCTCTGGACCTGTGGGTCGCGCCCACAACACCGATAAGTCCAGGCCACCTACAGGTCCCCAGCCCCCCACTGCTCCTCCCCGCCACGTCCTGCCCCCTGCACAACGTCTCCACCTCGCACGTCCCCGCCCCCCACAGGTCCCCTCCTGCAAGTCCCCGCCCCATACGTCCCTGCGCGCGCGTCCCGCCCTTCCCCCCTCCCAACTCCACTTCCATCCGGGAGAAACTTCCACGGTCTCCTCGAGTCTTGGGTTCGGTCAGGTCTGTGTGCCCCCATCACTCACCCCGACCCTCCTGGAAAAGCCCCTGAGGCCCTCTTGATGGGCAGCGAGATGGGCCCTGACGGGCGATTCTCGGCAGGTTTGGTCTGACCCATGGGCCACGGCGCTGGGAAGGAGTGCCCGCCTCGCCCCGTAGGTGTCGTGCAGTTCCCGGTGGAGCAGCAATGAGCTCCAGGGCCACCCCGCGGCTGCTGACGCTGCAGCGACACCTGGGACCCTCAGAGGTTGGGAGACAGAAGTAGGCAGCAGACCTGTCCCTTGGTCTGCGGTGTGCTTGGAAGGGAGCGCGGCTATGATCCGAGAGCCCATGAACCGGGGTGGTGGAGAAGAGAGCCAGGTTCTGGGCGAACAAGGGAACCCCCCTGGGCACCCCAGGCCCAGCACTAACCGGCTGCAATTAAGGGGTTGGGGGGAAATTGCACTTAGTGGCTGGATGGCCGGGAGAGTGGGGGAGGGTCCCTGGTGGGGGCGGGGGAGCAGGTGAGAATGAAGACACTGGTCGGTTGTTTAAGAACATGTTGCCTCATCGTGCTGGCTCAGCAGTTCTAGCAGTTTTGTATCCTGCTCTCCCCTGGGCAGTTTGGATGAGAGGACTCTGTCCCAGAGGGCTGTCTACCCTTATCACAGCTGGTGTGTACACAAGGTTAGGCACAAGCCCCTAGCTCACCCCTGCCCCTGTCTTGTGACCCAGAGCAGTGGCATGGATGCAGCCAGCAGCTCACTAACAACACACGTGCTGGATACCACCTTGGGGCTTCCAGCCCAGGGCCTCTGCCTTCATTTGTCCCGACTCGAGGACCATGGCCAACAGTGGATTGAGCTAAGGACAAGGTAGGAGACAGGTCCTGGGGTAGGGGGGACTCCAGAGCACCTGTTCCCCGGCAGGGCATTCCCATGTTCCCTCCTGAGAGGAATCCCAAACAGCCAAGCATAGAGGCACCAAGGGCTGGAGGGCAGGGTTGACTCTGCCTCAGGGCCCACTGCCTGGGTTCACCAGCCACAGACTCCCCTCCCTATTGACTGAACCTCAGTTTCTTCACCTGAAAATTTGGGGATGATGGGGGTAGTTGTTCAATTGGTTTGTACAGTCTGGGACAGCATGAGCTGCTGGCCTCCACCCCTGAGCCTGCTTGGGGTGGGCACAAGTCTCTGCTGGTCCTTGACAGCCATGCTTAGGAGGGCTGGGTTAGCAGAGACCTGAGGTAGAGCCTGAGACCTCACTGTGGCCACAGTTAGTTGGTGCCCAGCCGCACAGTGAGCACTCTGTTCTGCTCTTGTTACTCTCCAAACACCTCTGGGTAGGCACTGCAATCACCTCTTTAACAGACAGGAAGGCTGAGGCAGCAAGAGACAGGTAAAGGCTGGGATTCCGCCAGGCCTGTGAGGCACCATGGTCTTCAGCCTCACTCAAGGTGGGCACTTGCACACAGGCTCTGCACTGGGGAAGGTGTCCTCAGTTCAGCCCTTGTGGCCCTTCGGTGGGCCCTGCATGCAGCTCCCCAGCCCTCCCCTTAAAGGAGGCAGGCTCCCTCTGGTGGTCTCCTCCCTTCCAGATGGGGTCCTTGGGTGTTGTTCCTTCCATCCTCAGCCCTTCACAAAAGCAGAGATGTGCACATCCATCCCATCTGAGCAGCTGGCAAAACCCTGGTTGGGCAGGAATGCCGAAGAGGGTCACATAGACTCAACCCCACAACGCACACACTATGCTTTCTCCTCACAGTAGAAACACACACTCTGAGGTACACAGCTGGTCAGGACAGGAGGTCTTCCTGCAAGTGACTGAGCAAAGCCTTTAGGACCCTGACAAGGGGGGCAACATGCCACCAAATGGGTGAGGATTTGGTTGTTATTGACCCAGAAAACCACACAGTATACAACATGAAAAACACAAGTTATGGAACAAATAGAACAATCAATTTTATGACTTTTAAAGTTTGTGAATAATATGCATAAAGAAAATCTAGAAAAATACAAGTCAGTGATAAAGTTGTTCCTGCTCATGAGGTAGACTAGGGAAGATTTTTCCCTTTTGTGTCTCTGTATTGTGATTTCCTAAAAAGACAGTGCAGTGGGGCCAGGGTCTATTCCAGAACTGCAAGCCTTAAAGCCACACTGTCCTGCTGTGTGCCTACTCACCCATGTCTAAGTTGGGCTTTGGGAAGTGTCTGAGGCCTGTCCAGGATGTAGGTCCAGAAGCACTGGGGTAGGGTGGCTCCTTGCCCCCATCTCTGCAGCCCTGTCCTCTCCCCAGCTACACAGACCCAGATGGCCGTTGCCCCGGGCTCCTGACCCACACCCAGATGAAGGCAGGCACCTACAAGCTCTCCTTTGACACTGAGACCTACTGGAAGAAGAGGGGACAAAAGAGCTTCTACCCATATGTGGAGGTGAGGCCATGGGCAGGGCAGCAGGGTGGAGGCTCAGGACTCACTATGACTCACAGTGGCTGGGCCTCCTCTGGGCAGTGGGCAGACTGGTCCTGCCTGTCCCATCTCCCCCAGGGTGGTGGCAGATGAGTGAGCTCCCAAAAGAAAGGTGTCCAAGCATTGTCAGACTTTATGAGGACACACCAGTCCCTGCCCTGCCCCTGGGTCAGGCTTTGTGGAGAAACCAGGCTGGGCCCGAGTATTCACCCCCACTTTGTAGACAGATTGTCATCACAGCCCAGACTGCACTGGGCCAAACCTCTGCGCTTCCATCTGCATCTGGAGCTGACATCAAAGCAACAGACCTATCATGTTGTGAATGTGCCAGCGGTGCAGGGGCTGTGACCTCCCTCCAGCAAGGAGGATTCACCCTACCCTCAGCCCTAGGGACGTTTACAGTTCTTCACCCTGGAGAGGACATCTGCTCCTCCCTTGACTCCAGCCCTACTCTAAGCTACTAAATTCTCCCTGAGGGCTGAGGCCAGACAGCTCATGTACGCAAATCTCTTACTCTTGTGGGTGCTCTCTCTCAGGTCATTTTCACCGTCACAAATGAGACCCAGAAGCTCCATGTACCTTTGCTGCTGAGCCCATGGTCCTACACCACCTACCGAGGGAGCTAGCACCAAGGCTGACACCAGGAGAGCGTCTGCTCACCCAGCCCTCATCAGAGTGGGCTTCACGTTCACCACGGAGCACCATAGTCACCTCCTTCCTAGGGGAGGACCTGCCTACCCCCTAAGCTTTCTAATGGGCAGCTGTGACTCAATAAAGTCTATGCCAGCACCTACAGAGCCACTCTGTCTACCAGGTACAGAGGAACGCAGAGATAAGCAGAGCATAGGTGAGGGCTCTCAGAGGTGTGCTGACTGTAGTGGGGGCAGCCCCTGGAGGGAACAGATGTGGCATAGGATGAAACACACACCCAGGGAAAGCAGCAGCCAGAGGTACCCTGTGTAGAGGCACCATGGGTGTCCTCCACAGACACAGGCAAGAGGACAGCAAGAAAGTGTGAAAAGCCTTCATTTGCTGACAGTAAAACCTAAAGAACATAAACTTGCTGTCCTTAGTGTGGGAAAGGGGGTATCACCCAGGGAGTGGTCCCAGGCTGGTTCTGCAGGCCTCAGCCCTGGGGTAGAGTGGCTACGTCGGTGTGCCCACGAGTCCCGCAGGGCCCTGGCCCAGTGTCTGCCCAATCACAGCTGTCTCCAAGGGCTTGAACCCCACATTGTCCAGGGGGATCCCGAAGGCCAGCAGCTTCGCCTCATATGTGCGCAGCAGGTCGTTATGGGCCTGTGGGGATGGGTTATGTCAAGAAGGAAAAGAACCTTAGCTTGGCATCTGTGGGTCAGTGGTTAGGGCACCAGCCACATACACCAGGACTGGCAGATTCAAACCTGGCCCAGGCCTGCTAAACAATGGTGACAACTACAACAAAAAAGTAGCCAGGTATTGGGTAGCACCTGTGGCTCAGTGAATAAGGCACCAGCCCCATATACTGAGGGTGGCAGGTTCAAACCCAGCCCCGGCCAAACTGCAACAAAAAAATAGCCAGGCATTATGGCAGGCACCTATAGTCCGAGCTACGCAGGAGGCTGAGGCAAAAGAATTGCCTAAGCCCAAAAGCTGGAGGTTGCTAAGAGCTGTGACGCCATGGCACTCTACCGAGGGCAAAATAGTAAAACTCTGTCTCAAAAAAAAAAAAAAAAAAAGGAAAGGAACCACCTGAGCCTGAGCACTAGGTGACATGTACAGGTCTAGCCTTGAGGACTAGGTAGGAAGAGGCTAGTGAATGGCAGGGTGTGCACCTCACAAACACCAACTAGGTAGGCCACCACAAGGAGGTGCTATCACTATTCCTCTTTCACAAATCGGGAGACAAAAGTAGAGAGTACATGGAGCAGAACTGTGGCCTAGGTGGGTAGCTTTGGGTCCTTGCCTCTATTACTTGCCCTGGTGAGCACCCTCCACATCCCCCTCCACCAATCCCAGGAGAGATGGCCTGGGCCTAAGCAACAACACTGTGCTCACAGCACATGGCCTGTTAAGTGAGGCAGAAAGTGGGGCCAGGTGGGCAACAGACTGAAGCAGGCCCTAAGGAATAGTCCTAAGGGCAGGGCCAGGGGCATAGTTGTACCTTGCAGACCCGGGCCAGCTCATACTGCAGGTCCTTGATGGTGCTATTCTTTGATTCCAGAACGTCCTGAGGAGAGAGGCAAATGTGAGTTTAACAGACATCTTTTGGTGGAGGCAGACGGGGTGGGTGGTGATCTGGGGGCTCCAGCAGGGGTCCTCCAAAGTTCAGGGAATAACAGCCTGGCTGGACCAATATGTACATCCACACAGAGGCAGGTCAGCAGGAAAAAGTCTCCTAGGGTCTAGAGAAGACAGTGAAGGAGACAGGGAGACAGAGGAATGCACACCTGTAATATCTCTATCTCCATAAAGAAACTACCAAGACTCATAAGAAATGAAGATGGCGTGAGCAGGCCGGGAATGCAGTCCCCACATTGTGGAGACTGGTACCTAAACACAATTATAATTCCTTAAATTTCTTGAACTATTGGAGTATATTATCCTTTTTGCTTTTATTAGAGACAGTGGAGTACAGTGGCACAATCACAGCTTACTGCAGCCTTGAACTTCGGGCTCAAGTGATCCTGCTTTAAGCCTCCAAAAGTGCTAAGACTTCAGACCACTGCACACAGCCCTGTATTATCTTGTAACAGGGAAAAAAGTCACTAACTTTCAAGACTTAAGCAGCATTGGCCCCACCGATGTGAGCATGGGTCTGACCACAAGGTAAAGCTTCAAGGGCTCCCACCTGAGGGCTACTGCTCGCCCAGCTTGGCTCTAGAGCCATCTCTGCTGCCAAATGACCAGAATCCAGAGACGCTCCCCAAATCCCCACCTGCCCAGCCTAGGAGCAGCTCTTGGAGAGGCTGCTACCACTTTCTGGTGAGGGTACTCTCCTTGCCTACACCCTCCCCAAGGGAGGTAGGAACATCCCTTCTTCACTTTCCAGAAGCAGACCTCACTCTCCCACCTGCCTGTGCTTACATGGACTGGCTCTGCCCAGAACAGGGCCCAGCATTGGACAGACAAGGATAGGCCTCCCATCCCAGATGAGGCCTCTCCCAGCTGACTTCACTACCTCAGGACCAAAGAGCTGACCTATCCCAGGTGACCTAGGCTCCCACAGGCAATGCCAACCACCAAGCCCTGCTGCTACCTTATGAGGGCCCCCATGGGTGAATAACCAGTGCCCTAGCCAAAGCGGGGGCATGTCACCACTACCTTGGCCCCTTCCAGCCCCCTCCTCAATCAGCAATAAGTTTTGTCAACTCAGCCTCCTAAAGGTTTTGGGTTTTTTTTGAGACAGAGTCTCAAGCTATCACCTTGGGTGGAGTGCCATGGCATCACAGCTCACAGCACCCTCCAACTCTTGGGCTTAAGCAATTCTCTTGCCTCAGCCTCCCAAGAAGCTGGGACTACAGACACCCGCTACAAGGCCTGGCTATTTTTTTTTTTGGTTGCAGTTGCGGTTTAGCTGGCCCAGGCTGGGTTTGAACCTGCCATCCTCAGTATATGTGGCTGGCGCCCTACCCACTGAGCTATGGGTGCCACTTCCTAAGGGCTTCCTAATACTCTGCTCTTTTCTTTCTTTTTTTTTTTTTTTTTTTTGAGACAAAGTCTCAAGCTATCCCCCTGGGTAGAGTGCCATGGCATCACAGCTCATAGCAACCTCCAACTCCTGGGCGCAAGCGAGTCTCCCGCCTCCGCCTCCCAAGTAGCTGGGACCACAGGCACCCGCCACAACACCCCGCCATTTTTTGGTTGCAGCCATCATTGTTGTTTGGCAGGCCCGGGCTGGGGATTTGAACCCGCCACCTTAGGTGTACGTGGCTGGCGCCTTAGCCAATTGAGCCACAGGCGCCGAGCCTATTCTGCTCTTTTCTACCCTACACTAGCCCCCACCTGCCTCTTCCAGCCCTGCATCCCCATCAGTAGCAGAATGGCCATCTCTAATCCATTCCTCCTAGAACCTTCCCAACTGGCACTAAACTCACCAGCACAGCTAACAGTCCTTTCACAGCAGCCCCCTCAGCTTCAGCCTTGTACCCCTTAATACTTGGGGGGGGTCCCAGGACAGCTCAGCAGAGGTTAACTGGCTCAGGCCTCAGGTGGAGGACAGTTGCACACGTGAGTAGGTATATAGGCCCAGGAAAAAGCCAGGTGAGAGTGGCTTAGAGATTAGGTGACTGACATGAAACAATCGATCCCCTGGGCCTAGAGTCAGTGGTGAGCAGATGGCATTTATGTTCAGCTGACCTGTACACCAACAAATCACCTTATAAATGCTGCTTGAGATAGTCTCAGGGTAAAAAAAAAAAAAAAACACTTCTACAAACAGCTAAAGAAATCTCAAACCTACACCCCAGACGCCTGCTTCTCCACAGGCCATGTGTGGCACAAGCAGCAGAGATGGACAGGTGTCCTGTGACCCTAGAAGGCTGTATGTCTGGGACAAGCCAGCCTTGCTGCACTAGGCCTGGTCTGGTGGGGGCTTCAAAACCATTTGTTTCCAGCTCAGGGCAGCAGCTGGGCCTGGGCATGGGCCATCTGTATCTGAGGGCCTCCAAGGAGCCAAAGGACTGTCAGCTACTGGTCACCTCAGCTGACTGGGATTCCAGTATCAGCCAAAGACCCCCCCCATCCTGCATCACGTGTTCCTCCTCTGATTCCTCCCAATCAGGTCCAGGGAGCAGAGGAACAGGGCAGCTCCAGAAGCCTGATGCTAGGTAAGAGGCCACCAGGAAGGCTCTGACAGAGGCTCCCCAGAATCTTGATTGTCTCCCCTGCTGGACCATGGGGCCAAGGCCTCACCTGTTCTACTGGTTGTCTCCCATGCGAGGACCAGCCTAGCAGAGGACCAAACAGTGGTGGGAACATAGAGGACGTGCTCTGGGTTCTGCTTACACCTCACATGCCCTGGTATCACAAAGGCTGGGTCAGGGCCTTCAGGGTCACCCAGCCCCACATTCCCCATTGTAATTCTCCGCATCCTAAATCTGCACATCTTAGGGGCCTCCCAGTGCTGTCTCCATCCCGGGACAGGAGCAGTACCCCAGACACAGAGGTGCTCAGGAGACACAGCCATCCCCCAGCCTATGTCTGGGGTTTGTCCACAAGCAGCCGAGCTCAGGCCCATAAAGATTCTGACAGTGACTTTTCCACCCCTGACACTCCTCAAATTGTACGTAGGTGATAAGATCCTGACATGCTCAGATAAGCCTGGCTTGTGAACTAGAGTGGGCAGAGGGTTAGAGGTCAGGAGGTACCAGAGATGATGGAGGGTCCTATGAAGGTCTGAGAAAGATTCGAGCAAAACTAAAGAGAAGGCTCAGCGCCTAAGGCTCAAGTGGCTGAGGCACCAGCCACACACACCTGAGCTGGTGGGTTCGAATCCAGCCGGGGCCCGCCAAACAACAATAATGGCTGCAACCAAAAAAAAAGAAAAATAGCCAGGCATTGTGGTAGGCGCCTGTAGTCCTAGCTACTTGGGAGGCGGAGGCAAGAGAATTGCTTAAGCCCAGGAGTTGGAGTTGCTGTGAGCTATGATGCCACAGCACTCTACCCAGGGCAACAGCTTGAGACTCTGTCTCAAAAAAAAAAGAAACTGAAGAGAAGACACTGCTAGTGTCAGTGCCTAAGAGCCACACATGCCCATAGCAGTCCCAGTCTACACCCACTGTGGGCAACCTAGGGGTCTATGTGACTGTCCAAAGAGAGACAGTACAGAGCTGAAGGATCCTACTGCAGGATGAGGCCACCCCTGGAGGCAAAAGCCCAAGCTGGGCCTACCTCAAGTTTGCGGGACACCAGTGTCAGGGCCGAGGGGTCCAGGTTGGATGCTGCCAGCACCTCGTTGAACTGCACCTCCCTTTTCTCCACGGCAGCACTCAGCGCCTGTAGCTTGCGCTCCAGCACCAGATTCTTAAAGCCTGTCTTCTGTTGTACTTCCTGGATGGCCGAGGTAAACTTCCCGTAGAGCTCATCCCGCTCCTGCTGCACCTACAGGGTGGCACTGGGTGAGTGATGAACCCCTCACTTAGGATGTCTCCCTGGGGAGCAGCGAATTCCACCTTTGCTTCTGTGGAAGGGTCACCTCCAACACTGCCCATGCCCATGGGCATGTGGGTCTACATGTTGTCCACACTGCCTGCATCCTCCCTTCTGTGCAGGCGAAAACAAGAGGGAAACAGAACAAGCCCTCCTCTCAGGAAGCCATCTCTGGAACCCACAGGGTAAGTACTGGAACAGTCCCTACCCCAAAAGCTGCGCCACTGAGGCCCGCCCTGCCATGAGTCAGGGCTGTGGACTCAGGTGAGACCTGTCCCTGCTGCTGTGAGATCCAGGGCACTGCACTGCTAGCAAACAGTGTCTGGCAATGGGAGGAACCACTCCCTTGCTCAGCCCCAGATCCTAGAACTCCACATGCTGTGGGCATGCCCACAAATGACAGATCCAGAGCACAGCCCTGGAACCAGCTGCCTGCCAAGTAGGGAAACTGTATTCTTCCTGATCTCCTAACTCTTCTACTTATTAACTGTACACTGTAAAAAAAAAATCTAAACTTCCCTGAAGGGCCAAAAGTAAGAAGTAAACACACACACACACACACACACACCGCTTAACCCTAATTCCCAGAGGCCACTATTGTGAACAGCTGGTGTGACTCCTTCTGGAACATTCTCTACACCTGTGAAAATATTTATTACTGTTTGGAAGAAAATGGGATCACACTCAAGTGCTGCACATATTTCACAGCACATCCCCTGATATGGGATATCCTGCAGCACCTTCCAAAGCAGCACATATGTGGATTCCTTCTAACTGTTGTACAGAATTCCAGATTTGCTTAAATCTACTTCCCTATTTACAGAATGTGAATTGTAACTATGTTTAATCTCCATTTTGCTGACAAATTTGGCTCTCAGTTCTCTAAGACGTTAACACTGACTTTGGCACATACCAGGAACCACATTCAAATGGAGGATATTGTGGCAGAAAACACAGGCTCCAACCCAGGCTTATCTCTGCTCTCCTCTTCCCACTAATGCCCACCACAAAACCCACAGGAGGAAGAAGAGGATCCCTATCCGACACAGTGGGACTCAGAGTCTCCCGGGCTACCCTGCCAGGGCCATAGCTGACAACTCGCAGAGCCCAGCAGTTCATGCCCCATGAGACTCCAGATGTATAGAGCTGATACACTGTTAGGGTGCCCTGTGGAGCCTGCTCTGGGGGAGATAGGCCAATCCTATTATTACAGTCTGTGTTCATAAATTTCAATTAAGTAAGAAAATAAAATAGCACATGTAGCTACAACTCATAGATAAAATGCTGTGCCCAAGCATACCACAGACAAAACACCAAGTGCCCTGTGGCACAGGGATCGGCCCTTGGCCACATCTTTGAAACTGCACAGAGGCTGTGGGGTAGGAGGTTGAGGGGCAGAGACAGGACCAAACATCTCTGTCACTCAATAGAAATCTCAGAAAGGCTCGGCGCCTGTGGCTCAATCGGCTAAGGCGCCAGCCACGTACACCTAAGGTGGCGGGTTCGTATCCGCAGCCCGGGCCCGCCAAACAACAATGATGGCTGCAACCAAAAAATGGCCAGGCGCTGTGGCAGGCGCCTGTGGTCCCAGCTACTTGGGAGGCGAAGGCAGGAGACTCGCTTGAGCCCAGGAGTTGGAGGTTGCTATGAGCTGTGATGCCATGGTACTCTACCCAGGGGGATAGCTTGAGGCTCCGTCTCAAAAAAAAAAAAAAAAGAAATCTCAGAAAGGCACATTAAGCTAGATGTTTTCCACTCAATTACATCAGCAAAGGTTTAAATTTGTCAGATCTGGTGCAGTCAAGGAAGAAACAAAAGGGCCCTTCAGACATTCTGGCAGGAATGTAATTCAGAACAGCCCTCTGCGTGGACTATCAGAATTCTGAGCACTGCTGTAATCCCAGTACTCAGGGAGGCCAAGGCAGGTAGACTGCCTGAGCTCACCAGTTTGAGACCAGCCTGAGCAAGAGTGAGACCCTGACTCTAAATATAGCCGGGTGCTATGGCAGCGCCTATAGTCTCAGCTACTCGGGAGGTTGAGGCAAGAGAACTGCTTGAGCCCAAGAGTTTGAGGTTGCTGTGAGCTATGACACTGCAGCATCTACTGAGGGTGACAAAGTGAGACTCTGTCTCAAAAATAAATAAATAAATAAAAGTAAGAATTCTGAGCACTGACCCCTCAGACCCCATAATCCACTGCTAGGAACTGACTTCCAATAAAAGGGATCTCATACAGATACACAAAAATGAATGTAAATGGGTAATTCAAACAGCAGTGCTTAATAAGAGCAAAGGATTAGAAATAGAAGTGTTCAGCAAGACCAAGCAAAATCACTCATCAGTCATTCACATATGGAGCACCCCGTGGCTGCTACAAAAAACAAGGCCACTTTGTATATGAACCTGATAGACCGTGACATTAAATAGCAAGCTGTGCTTAGAGTGTGATCCCAATTCTGAGGAGCACGAAGCCACATCCGCTCTAGTGCATTCACAAAGACGTCTGGAAGGAGGCTAACAAAACTGTCACCATGTGTGAGAACCAGTGCTGGGCGGCAGGGAGACACTCACTTTTACCTGCACACCTGGGGCTCCCATGACTTCTTTACCATGAGTGTGTAACAGGTTAAAATGTAGAAAGGACACATATATGTGAAAAGATAGCTGCTGTAAGGGTGAGGCCTCCTCCATGTGTTTTGAGAGCTAAGTTTCTGAGTGCACAGAAGTATGTGTGACCTCCTCCTCACCAGAGAGCTTGCCACAGAACAGGCCACACACTTCTGCCTCGCAAATACAACATGGAATGAGGAGCAGGAAATAGGACCTCCAGCTTCTCAACCTAAAACCTGGCCAAGGTATGGACATCAAGAGTGGCCCAGGGGCCTGGCCAGCAGGGAGAGCCCCTCCCCAGCAGGGTCCCGCCTGCTCACTCTGAAGAACCGCTGCTCCAGCACCTCGTGCTCCCACTGCAGATCTTTCAGCTCTTTCTCGGTGACTTTCAGACGTGCTTTTGTGCACTGGAGAGAACGTAGGGAGTGGGGACAGAAAGTACTCAGGATTCACAGGCATCCATGTAACACAGGCTCCTGAGAGACAGCAAGGCCAAAAATAATTGCCAGGAAGACTTGGCTTAAAGACACAGTAGCCAAGCCCCACACTGAAGCAGGTCAGGGGGATAAGGTGGAAGGTCAGGGCTCATCTCCAAAACTCCCACCAACTCTATATTCCCCAGGAGTAGAACAGTCAAAGACAGAGATTTCAGACTCCTGTCCTGTCCTCAGGGCCAAGCCCTTCATGGGGCCTCAATTGTCCCCAGGTTCCCTCTCTCCCAAACACAGGGAGCACATGCCAAGAAGGGAGGTGAAGGCAGCAGAGACTCACGACCAGGATCTGCTTGTCTCTCTCGTAGTTCTTGAGCTGCTTCTGCATCTCACTCATCTCATCCCGAGCCTTCTGCAGAGGGTCTGCCAAGCGCTTGTTCTGCACAGACACCTCTGCCATCTCCCGCTCCAGGTGGTCCTCCTTCTTCCGCATATCCTCCATTTGCTCCTGTGGGCATAGGCACAGGTAGGGCTCAGTGGATGGTACCAAGGGGGCTGTGGCCTAGGAGGCAAGGGCTGGGTGCTCTTCTGCCCACAGACACATCATGTCAGACTCAGCACGTGGAGGACCTGCACCTTTCTGTGTACAAGCAGAGTATTCTGCATACTTTCAATTTACTCTGAATTTTCTGAGAATGCAGCTTGAGAAACTATACTCAGTTAAGACCAAGAGCCATCTTCATTGTGGGAAACACTATTGCTGCAGCATCTCAGTGATAATGACACCTGTCCACTCCAGCTGCCCTGTGGCCACATCATGGCATCTACTGCAATTCTGCCTGAGCTTCCACCCATCAGAACATACTTTATTATTTCCCCCCTCAGCATTACACTTGGGGAAATATCCTGATTGTTTTTAATTATAGGTGTAGACAGGTCACATTATTCATAAGTGTCAGTGAAGGCCAGAAGAGGGGCACTCTTGAGTATTCTTACAAAAGAGGGCACTGGGTCTGACAGGGTGAAAACTGGTGTCCGGATCCCCTGGGCTTTACAACTCCACATTTAGGACAGACAGCAGGTGTCTCCCTAGTCCTCCCCACATGCAGCACCTTGAGGGAGTTGATGAGGGCCAGGTTGTTGAGGGTGATGTCGTTGTAGTAGTTCTTGATGTCAGTGAAGGCCTCCTCATGCCGCCGCATCAACATGTTGATCTGGCCATTCTTCCTCTCCTCCACCTCATGGATTTCAGTCTTTCTCCGCAGGTCGAGCTCATCCCTAAGCATCTTCATCTTCTTATCATACTTGGCCTCAATTTCTGAAAGGCAGCAGCAAATATACCAGCTTAGCAGAGGAAGAATAGGTGTCCCTGTGGCTACAATAGATAGGACCTGTGAACATAGCCCAAGAAAATCCATCAGTTCAGCACAAAGGCTGGCAAATAAGCTCTTCCAGAGAAGAACAGGACAGGTTTAGGGGAAATTTTTCCTGCTCACAGATGATATATTCAGCACACACGCCACTGTCAGCTGCCTCTGCCAGTGACAGGAACTGCTAATCAGTCCCTGCACTGGGGGTCCCAAAAGCTGAATGTCAGCTGACACCCTAACCATGGGCTATGTGGCACTCAGTCACAGACTCTAGGGCTTTAACAGTAAGCCAGATGACTTCTGAAAGTACAGCCTTCTCAGGCCAGGAGTCATACAGAAGACTATTCTAAGAATGCTGCCCACAAATAACTACCACCTACTATTAACTGCTGATTTTAGCCAGGAGTGGGAAAGTGTGTGGTAATCAGAGCCTCCCAAATTCACATGGAAATAAGTCATTCTGGGATACTGAGTGGGTCCACTGGCCTTAGAAACTCCCACATTCTTTCTCTTTGCATGCTTGGGCAGTTTTAATCTAGTTTATGTGCCCTGAATTAACAGACTCTGGGGGTAAGTTTCTTTCTGATGGGAGGGGGCCTTTGACACCATCGTACACAACATGCTTATGAGAAACTGACCTCGCACTTGCCTCTCAAAGTCGTTCCGCATCTTGGTGATCTCCTCAGTGTGCTTCTGCAAGGTGAGAGCAGGCTGTCACCAGACAATGGCACAGAGAAGCCCACTCCCCCAGACTTCTATGAAAACTCCAGCCCAATACACTGTGTGGCTATTGGCAGTTGTTGGATTCCCCTCCTTTCCAAGTTTATGGAACATGCTCTGAACAACATGCTTTTCGTAACCTCTATAATTCCTAACTCACTTCCCTCAGCAAAAGGTCCCCTTTCAGCATGAGGGAGCATGAACAGACCTTGTGAGCACTGAACTTGGTCCAGTTCCTTGGCCCTGCACAGGCTGAAGAGCAACAGCCACAGAGCTATGGGTTCTCTAGGGGTCATATGTAGCTCTCAACCCACTTCATCATTACTTAAAATTACTTTCATAAATAATTCTATGTTGAAATTTTGAATAAAAATTTGAAATTATTTTGGTGCAGTATTTTTACCCAAAGGAGACCTCTGATCATGTAATGATACCATATCCAGGCCTCAGGCTAAGCAGACAGCTTCATGTCATCTGAAATCAGTCATTCTGTGCTTCTCAAGAAAGATCAGACAACTGTGGAGGGTATAAGACTTCAGCATTTTCATGGTTTGCTGCAGAATCTGAATTTTTCCTGAGTTAGTTAAAGCTGGGCTTCCAGGCATGAGGCAAAAAGTGTGGACAAGGCCTATTCAACCCAGCATCCAGGAAGTACCTGTGACAACTAAAATCTGACATTTTCCTTTGCCCCAGTTCTCAGAGGGCACCTGACTCACCCAGGATCAAAGCCCCAGTCCTACCATGGCTTTCAGGGCCAAGTTCATATCCAATTTTTTGGCTTCTCTGCACCACACAGGGAAAAGAGTTGTCTTAGGCCACACATTAAATGCCCAACACTAAGGAAAGCTGATGAGCCAAAAATAAAAGATCTGTGCATACTTTTCATGATGTCCACTATGACAGATAAGCCAAACAGTACTCACACAATCCACATGCAGCTTGCAGGCCGCAGTCTGGACACCCCTGCCAGCCTTCTCACTACTTGCTCCTCTGGCCTCTGGGTCTTCTCACTGGCTGTTCTCCCCAGCTTGGTCACATACCTCCTTCTGATTGTTGGCCTTTCACTGAGGCATTGAGGCATTCCCAGAACTCTTCCAGAAAACTACACCCTTTAACCATGCCCAGCAGCCCAACCTTTCCCACTCTGCTCTTCCCATAGTATCCCACCAGATACATCATGTAAACTGACACATTTGTCTTCTTTGTCACCTGTTGTCTTTCTAGACCACCAATTTCATACAGGCAGGCATTTTGTCAGAGATCAGATCAGGGCCTGACACCTAATGGGCACTCAGCAAATGAATTTCTATCTCCACCTGAGAACCCCCAACCAGACACTCACGGGCCCAGCTTGCATGACAAACTGCTGTGGCTGCCCAGGGATGGCACAAGTGGTTTCTGTCTTTCTAAATGCATTCATGGTATTCTCCAGGGAAAGTACTTGGCTATCAGGTGTCAACAGCACATGAAGAAAGATCCTGAGAGAGACTTTCCTTTGGGGGAGTAAATTTGTTGCTCAGATCTGAGACAGAATTCTGCACTTAACCCCCAAATGGGGTTTGTTTGGATACATTTTTTTTTTTTTAAGAGACAGAATCTTACTTTATTGCCCTTGGTAGAGTGTTATGGCATCACACTCACAGCTACCTCCAACTCCTGGGCTTAGGTGATTCTCTTGCCTCAGCCTCCCAAGTAGCTGGGACTACAAGTGCCTGCCACAGTGCCT
The DNA here is from genome assembly GCA_963574575.1 of Galagoides demidoff. Classification (NCBI taxonomy): domain Eukaryota; kingdom Metazoa; phylum Chordata; class Mammalia; order Primates; family Galagidae; genus Galagoides; species Galagoides demidoff. The sequence goes on from CAUYQV010051087.1 coordinate 23,813, forward strand.
GGCTATTTTTTTTTTTTTTAGAGACAGAGTCTCACTTTGTCGCCCTTGGTAGAGTGCTGTGGCATCATAGTTCACAGCAACCTCCAGCTCTTGGGCTTAGGCAATTCTCTGGCCTCAGACTCCCGAGTAGCTGGGACCACAGGTGCCCACCACACCACCCAGCTATTTTGTTTGTTTGTTTCTTTGCAGTTTGGCCATAGCTGGGTTTGGTACTCACTGAGCCACAGGCACCGCCCCTGGCTATTTTTTTTGTTGTTGCAGTTTAACCAGGGCCGGGTTCAAACCAGCCACCCTCGGTATATGGGGCCAGTGCCCTATCCACTAAGCCACAGACGCCACCGTGAATACATGGAGTTTTTAAAAATATTTTAACAAATTCCAAAAGGCATATTGCACACAAAAATATGAATTTCCAGTTGCTATTGAACAATTGCAAGTTCAGGCAGTGAGCAAGAGGGAGAACCCATCTCTATCAAAAACAGAAAAATTAGCCAGGCATTGTGGTGAACACCTGTAGTCCCTGCTACTCAGGAGGCTAAGGCAGGAAGATCACTTGAGCCCAGGAGTTTAAGGCTGCTATGAGCTATGATGATATCACTGTGCTCCTTTCTGGGTGACAGAGTGAGACTCTCTCTCAAAAAAAAAAAAATTTTTTTTGACTGGGCATGGTGGTTCACACCTGTAATCCTAGGACTCTAAGAGGCCAGGGCAGGTAGATTGTCTGAGTTCCTAGATTCAAGATCAGCCTGAGCAAGAGAGAGACCCCATCTCTAAAAATAGCAGGGCATTGTTAGGGGTGCCTGTAGTCACAGCTACTTGGGAGGCTGAGGCAAGAGAATTGCTTACGCCCAAGAGTTTGAGGTTGCTATGAGCTATGACACCACAGCACTCTACCAATGGTTATAAAATGAGACTCTGTCTCAAAAAAAAAAAAAAAAGTTCAGGAGGCACTAGGTTCTAGCACCAGGCTATCCTCAGTAGCCTGTCCAACCCTAGGCACCCACCCTGATACCTACCAGCCGCAGATTCTTCACCACCACCTCATTGGCTAGCTCCTGCTCCTTCAGTTCCACCTTCAGTGACCGCATGTCCTTGCGCAGCATGCCCTCCTGTGCACGGTGCTCCTTCTGTGCCAGCTTCATGACCACAGTGCCCTCAGCCTTCATCTCTGTTAGGTTGTTCTGGTGCTCATACAGCAGGTGCTTCACCTTTTGCTTGTACACCTGCAGAGCAAGGGAGGCATACCTGCTCATCATACACTTATTCGGCTGCACCCACCTATTCACCCAAGGCACAGAGTAGAACACCAAGGCTGGGAGGTGAAGCACACCCTTGGATGTTAAGAGTCAGAGCTAGATTGCAAAAAGGCCAGCCTGCCCTCATAGTCTGTGCTCCTCTCACATCATAGAAGCTGCATTTCAAATACTCAGGACCTATAGGGTCTCTCCTGCCACTGCAGGGATGAAGCATCTCTCCCTTAGCCTCTTTAATAAAAAAAAAAAAAACACTTTTGGGGCTCAGTGCCTATAGCTCAGCAGCTAGGGCACCAGCCACATACACCGGAGCTGGCGGGTTCAAACCCAGCCTGGGTCTGCCAAACAACAATGAGAACTACAACCAAAAAATAGCCAGACATTGTGGTGAGCACCTGTAGTCCCTGCTACTTGGAAGGCTGAGGCAAAAAAATGAAAATCACTTAAGCCCAAGAGTTGGAGGTTGCTGTGAGCTGGGACACCACAGGACTCTACCAAGGGAAACATAGTAAGACTCTGTGTCAAAAAAAAAAAAAAAACCACTTACAAAGGGCTATGACCCCCTAGAAGAAGAGAAAATGTTCCATACCTTTCCCAAGCACCCAATCCAGCTCCTCTGCTGCTGCTGCTGCTCTTGACCTGGAGGGCAGAGTCAGCCAGCCCCACTCACCTTGATCTCCACCTGGTGCCTCTCCTCAGCCTCCTCCATCTCCCGGTCTTTGTTCCGCAGCTCAGCCTTCTTCTCCTCCAACTGCCTCCGTGTGATCTCCCAAAAGGTATGGATCTTGTCCCGCTCCAGCTGGAAGTAGTTGCGTTCTTCCCGCTCACGGTCGAGCTCCTCTCGGATGCGGCCAACATGTTCCTCCACCTGGTGAGGCACAGGTCAGGTGAGGCTCAAATCAGGGGCCCACCCACAGCAAAGGACATGTGGACACAAAAATGCAAGGAAGAAAAAAAATGAACTAAAAGTAAAAAGTTAAAGGTGATGCTAGGAGGACTCCATAGATAGGATGTATCGGACAAATGGGAGAATTCCCTTGAATTTGGCCAATAATCATAAAAGAGTTGTATCCTTTCATCCTTTCCTAGAAATTAAATTTCCTTTTTTTTGAGACAGAGTCTCACTTTGTTGCCCTTGGTAGAGTGCAGTGGTATCATAGCTCACAGCAACCTCAAACTCCTGGGCTTAAGTGATTCTCTTGCCTCAGCCTCCCAGTAGCTGGGACTACAGGCACCCACCACAACACCCAGCTATTTTTTTGTTGCTGTTGGCCCCAGCCGGGTTTGAACCCGCCAACTTCGGTGTATGTGGCTGGTGCCATGACCACTGTGCTACAGGCACCAAGCCCTAAAGAAATGTCTTAAGAAACAAGATTTTTGTTCACAGATACTAGCCACATCATTATTATTTGTAACAGCAAAAAAATAATAATAATAATAAAGAAAATGATCTAGGAGCAACAGAGCAAGACTGTCTCAAAATGTAAAAAAAAAAAAGATAAAGAGGGAAATAGTTGAAAATTAGAGTATAGCAACTAGAAAAAATATGACCTGGCCCAAAAATTAAGATATAAAAATGATGTAGCAGCATGTAGACATGTTCACAAAATAATGTTAAATAAAAAAATTTACCTTTCAAGATATGTTAAATAAAAATATACAAAACCGGGTGGTGCTTGTGGCTCAAAGGAGTAGGGCACCAACCCCATATGCCAGAGGTGGTGGGTTCAAACCCAGCCCCGGCTAAAAAAAAAAAAAAAAATATATATATATATATATATAAAACCAGATTTCTACCACTCAGTGTTTTATCCAGAGCCAACTGCAAATGTGCAAATAGGTTAAAAAGAAAAAAAGTAGGACAGGCTTCCACCTTTCTTGGGCTCTCAATTTCCCTTAAGAATCCGTTATCTTTGGGCACAGACCTAGGCCATTTACTGTAAAGTTTTTCTTCTCAAAAACATATTCTCCACAAGAAAACATTTCTCAAGAGGAGACACTGACCAACAAAAGAGGAGCAGCAAGGGGCTCTGAGGTGAGGATACTGGGCAGGGGTCTGGGTCTCCATGAGGGTGGTACAGCATCCCATAATTCGACTAGTCTTAGCAAAATGACAAATGTCTTCACATCACAGACCTTTACTGTCATTCAAATACTCCAAACCAGCGTTCCTACCTGCTGTTTGTTCTCATGGTGTTAGATTCTGCCATCATTCAATGTTTAGGATTCTTATAAACATTCAGATTTCTAGCTTCTCTTAAAAGATCAGAAAACAAGCAGCATACAATGCCCAAAGGGTGACCATCAGTGAAATGACTACAGCTGTCCTGTGCAGTGGAGCACAAGACTCCAGGTGACCCCAACCCTACCTTCCTGCTGTACCCTGAAGGCTTCTCAGTCAGTGCCTGAAAAGTACCAAATGCAACAGGGAGGCCCACCCTGTACGCTACACATGTATTACAACCACTGCCAATGCCAAGGTTCTATTTTAAGATGGGTAGGAACGGCTCGGCACCTGTTGGTCAACCAGCTAAGGCGCCAGCCACGTACACCTAAGGTGGCGGGTTCGAATCCCCAGCCCAGGCCTGCCAAACAACAATGATGGCTGCAACCAAAAAATGGCCAGGCGTTGTGGCGGGCGCCTGTGGTCCCAGCTACTTGGGAGGTGGAGGCAGGAGACTCGCTTGAGCCCAGGAGTTGGAGGTTGCTATGAGCTGTGATG
>CAUYQV010051092.1:0-12808 GCA_963574575.1 Galagoides demidoff
GTCAGATACTCAAATCCACTCAACATAACCTTCATAAAAGATTTTCACTATCTGTAAATTCCCACATTACCCAGGTACATGGCACACTACCTGAGTGTGGGACACACCTATAAATCCAATTTTAACCTTAGAAATACAAACTATAGAATCTGTTTATGTTCCCACATTCATCTGAAATTTAAAAAAGATTTCCACTATACTTATTTGAAGAATGAGTCAAAATACAATGGCAGTATCGGTATAAATGTAACTCGAGCCTCCTAAATATTTTTAAATCTGCTAAAGGTAAATTCCTACCCTTGTTCTTCCAAAATAAAAACAAGCCCAGGCTCTGTGGCTCACACCCATAATCCTAACATTCTGGGAGGCCAAGGCAGGTGGATAGCTTGAGCTCAGGAGTTTGAGACCAGCCTGAGCCAGAGAGAGACCCTGTCTCTAAAAAACGTAGCCAGGCGTTGTGGTGGGTGCTTGTAGTCCCAGCAACTCAAGAGGCTGAGGCAAGAGGGTCACTCGGGGCCAAGAGTTTGAGGTTGCTGTGAACTATGATGCCATGGCACTGTTTTAAAACAACAACAAAACCCTTCTATAGCAAAGGAACTTCAATTTTCTGGCTTTTTATTTGAAAGAAATTTTTTCATATATCTAAACAAAGGTATAAATAATACAAACAAGGCAAAAAGAGGAAAAAGTCGGGAAACATGAACAAGAGAACTAGTCGTCAAGCATACAAAAGACCTAGAATCACACAGCAAAAGCAACACAGGAATCTGGGTTCTTCTCATCTACACTACTATGAAATATTTGGTTTTTTGGTTAACACATCTTTCAAATAAGGACCCATCTTTCCTTCTTCACAAGTTTGTATCTTTCTTTAAAGCTTTCATTAAGACCTGTCTAGGGAAGCAGTAGGGATTTTTCTCAACAAAGTGAAGACGCAATGGCAGTTGCCACCTTATCCAGGATATCCTTCACTGGAGGCAGATCAGCAGGTCCAATTAGCCTGATGTCACCTAAAATTTCCACTCATTTATTACATTAGCAAAGTTTATTTGGGGATAAGGAATTAATTCTAAATAGTCCTACCATTGAAGTACAAAATGTTAAATTCACGCTATTTTTCTAGCAAACTAGCCAACTGTGTCTGACAAGGAATGGATGAATAAGGGAAGGGGACACTAACTATTTCATGTCAGCAGGGATCCATCCTTCCTATGGATAGCAAGGATAAGGGAAAGAGCCAGAGCATCCTCTGAAGGTGGGGCTCTCAAAGCCATGTGGGAATAGCCACGTTGTTAGGGACACTTGTGGACGGTGAGAGAACCGAAGAACACCACTTTCCAAATTCACCATCTGATCTCCTAAATATTTTCCATTGCCAGAGGCAGCTTCATTCATATGTAATAGTATTGTTGAATATACCATAAGAAGGCAATTACTACAGTAATGTAAGATTTACGCCATTCCACATTTGGAAAAAGTAGTCTGATTCTTCATATAAATCTCTGCCCTTCTTTCCGCCTTCAAATTCTAATTCTGTTACGTCCAATTCCTTACTTGCTGAGTCCTGCAGCAGATCAGACATAAACCACAGGACCAGTGAGGACCATCCTACCTTAACATTAAACAGCCAGGCCAAGGTCGGGAGGGAGTCAGGAGCAGACATCCTTGAGTATTTCTGAAATGAACAGCCATGATTTTCCTTATTTGTCAAGCCATCCCGTGGACTAACATTAGGATCAAAACCAGATGGTTAGCCTGTTTAAAGACTTCCCTGTTTTTCCTAAGAAGAAAGTACACCCTAGTTAGCTTAAAAACTATAATCTCATTTTTATCTTTAAAAAGAAGTAAATATTTCACACACATAAAAAATATAACTGCCTTGGGTGGGACAGAGGGGAGGGATAAGAAAGGAAAAAGGAAATAAATTGACGTGTGTGTAGGGCATAAGTAATCTGAACTCTGAACACAGACGTAGATCTTTACCATTAGTAATTGTTCTGCTATTCTGGGGGAGAGGAGAGATGAAGATAGGGTTGAAAACAACTCGGGATTGACCAGAGATTAAAGCACTAATTCTAACGCGGGTGGGGGACAGGATTCAGAAATACTGGAAAGCTTTGTTTTCCTCACCCTGTGTCTTGGAACCATCAGATCAGAAGTTGGCAACTCTAGATTAAACATCATAACAGCTGGGATGAGGAAACTCTTCACAGAAGGGCCACCCCAAAAGTCAGGAATGAAAAAATGCTAGAGGAATAAACACAAGGAAATCCCTCAGGAAAACATATCTGGCCACTGGGTGGGTATCAGTTTTGTGTCATACTTGGTATGCACTTCAATTTTTTTCCTTTAAAATAAGGATTTTTTTTTCCTTTCAGAAAGTTCTCTTCTTACGTATTTGCCCATCTTTCACAGAACTTTCAATCCTAAGTATATATCACTTGTAAGGCTTTATTTTGAAGGGAAAATGAGCCTGCTCCCCTGATCTAGGGTTAAAAACATTCTCTGTAGGAGTCATTGGATAGGAAGAAAGAAGGGAAGTGTTGAATAATTTCTTCTCTTGGTAGAAGCAGGTTATTTTTCTACAATCATTTACCCTGAAGGGAGCAGAAGATCATGGCTAAGTCCTGGGCTATCTTTTGGTGGAAGCTCAATCGCCACCCTACCTTCGTTCTGCACCCCTTTGCTACACCTCCATCTCCTTCAATTCCTTCCAGTGCCTCAATAGCCAGTTCTGTCATCTTTCCTCACAAATTATAGCTTTTTTTAACCCCAGGAAAGCTATTTCTACACAAGAGAGGCCCTGCACTAAATTTGGCCCTACACGTTTACTTTTCATGCACATTATTTATTAACCCTCTTCCCATCTTCACATGACCTTTTATGCCCTTCATGTGGTAGGAAAACGGAGGGCATCTAAAAAGTCTAGCAAAGTAGAAACTTCCTTATGAACAGGTAGTCAAAGACCCTGCAAAACAAGCCTTGATCCAGCAAGGTTCAAAATCCAGGGCAGAAAGAGTCCTAACAGAAGAGCCTTCACAGAGCTTTTTAACCTCAAAGAGGATCTAGAAAAACAAAGGTTTCATTAGAATGTGTGCTTCTATCCCCATTGAATGATCCTCTCTCTATGCAAATGTGAGATGAAATACTGGAATGTATTGACTTAAGTTGCCACATGGATATTTTTCTTCTCTATCCTGAGGAAGAAGTGGAGTTCAAATGCAATCGATAACATTTGTGTCAGACTGTTTTTAACTGACTTTAGGAGAATAAGGCACTGGAATATGACATCAAAAGTTCCTCTCTGGAAACACTGAAGAATCTAAGCTAGTTTTTGGACAAGACTCCCTAAAAAGGTGAGGTGAGTGTTCATTTAAGCCAGGAAAAGCCTAGATAATGCACCTGAACACTGGATTAGTGGTCAAGCATTTTCTGGACATGAATTCTGCTTCAACTAGTCACCACATCAGTGACCTCAGATAAGTTAATTAGCCTATAGAAGCTTCCTCAGCTGTAAAAATGGGCATAATACTAACCTACCCAACCTCCTCCTTGTTATGAGAATTAAATGGAATAATGTATGCATATAATAATATAATAACGTGTGTAAGTTCTGGCACATGAAAAGCAGATAATAGTAATAACAGTTAAACTGTGTCTAATGATAACTAACTTTCAAACATTGTTTATATGTATTCTTAATTTAATCTTCTCAACAATCCTGTGTATTAAATGCTACTAGTAGCCACATTTCATAAATGAGGAAATTGAGGTTTAGGTAATTCCTATGCTCCATCACTGAGGAAGGAGTAATGGTAGGACTCAAATCCAACTACCCTTGCCCACTATGCAACTTAGTGCTATTCTTGTATAACTATTATTACCGCTACTACACATTCATTCATTCCTCATCTATGCACCCTCAGTGCCACCCACAAGCCTAGCATAACCGGCATTCAGTAAATCCTTCTCAGATTGAATTCAATCTCTCAACATTATGTAACACTCAGGCAAGAAGTAAACAAGTCAGTCAACCAAATAACTTGTATTCATGTTCAGAAGACCAAAAAGCAGGACAGTCATGTTTCTGTTGGATTTGTTCTTATTAATTTGAATAAACTGAATGAGAGTTTGGGTAGATACATTCTAATACTCATGAGGGTCACAAGGAAATTACAGACCAATATCACAGATGATATGATGTACTCATATCTATGAATATAGATGTAAAAATCCCCTACAAAACATTAGCAAACCAGTGGTTCATGCTTATATATAATCCTGGCATTGTGGGAGGCCAAGGTGGGTAAGTCACTTAAGATCAGGAATTTGGGCTCGGTGCCTGTGGCTCAATCGGCTAAGGCACCAGCCACGTACACCTAAGGTGGCGGGTTCGAATACCCAGCCCGGGCCCACCAAACAACAATGATGGCTGCAACCAAAAAAATGGCCGGGCGTTGTGGCAGGCACCTGTAGTCCCAGCTACTTGGGAGGCGGAGGCAGGAGACTCGCTTGAGCCCAGGAGTTGGAGGTTGCTGTGAGCTGTGATGCCATGGCACTCTACCCAGGGGGGGATAGCTTGAGGCTCCGTCTCAAAAAAAAAAAAAAAAAAGATCAGGAATTTGAGAACAGCCTGGAAAAGAGTGAGACCTGTGTCTTAAAAAGTAAAAAAATTAGCTGAGTGGGGTGGCATCCACCTATAGTCCCAGTTAGCTACTGGGGAGGCTGAAGGAGGAGGATCACTGGAGCCCAAGAGTTGCAGGTTGCAGTGAGCTATGATCACACCACTCCACTTTAGCCTGGACAGCAAAGCAAGACCATCTCAAAAAAACCTAGCAAACCAAATCCAACAATGTGTAGAAAGAATTACATGTATATTGTGATCAAGTGGGATTTATCTGAAAAATGCGTAGTTGTTGAACAGCCAAAAATCCATGTGAAAATCACAAGTAGCTTCGAAGATATGACATGTAGCATTTTGCCATTTTACTGAGAAGTAAATTTGAACCACATACAAAAGCAAAACTGGTATGTGAGGGCCAGTCATGAAGATTTGCCTGGTGTGCACAGAGAGGGCTCACTCACTGAGAAGGCAGATTTGCCTTTTCCATAGATCATTATCTTTGTAATGACTCCCACAAAGTTGTGTAGGGAGAGGCTCCTTGTGGAAAAGTGGGCCCCAAACTCAGCCTACAGGACTTTAGTAGTATTCACTATAGAATACTACTATATAGTATGCTATATAGTAATAGTATAGAATTCGGGGATTCAAATAATACTTGAGAGAAATCCCTAGTAGATATCAAGGCTATACCATATAGAATGTGATAACTGTGAAAACTAAAAATCAGGTTGAGTTAAAGCTACCCAGTTGGAAGACCAAATAAATTATCAAAAACTTAGCCAAAACTTCTGATGCAAATTTTCAAAATCTAGTTCATCTTTATCTTATAATTGTCTAAGTTGTGATATTTTCATAACTTTCCATTTGATTATCTTCAGAGACTTTTAAAAACTGTTGCAATATTTTTGCATTTTCAAAAGTACAAGTAACCCAGATATCAAACCAACTATAATAAAGGATTTAAAATGTGCATGCAGAAAATATGAAATTGCTTTGCATTTTACTGTTAACCACATTACAGAGCAAATATTGTGTTCTTTTAACATCATAAGGGTAAACTAATGGCTCAGAAACAACGTGTGTGATCTGACTAAATTAGCGTTACTATGGAAACATGATATTTTCAATTTCCTAACCCGTAAGGTTGATTTCAACACTGCAACATGCTGTCTTTTCCATTTTGCTGCTTAGTTTAGAACAATAGCAATGCATGCTGCAAATCAAAGTTATTAAAGACTCCATCCACACTAAAACCAGGGAATAAAAGTAGGAAGAGCTATACTATCTTAGAAAGTTCAGTCATATGTCCTCTACAGTTTGTTCATTCCATAACCCAAGTCCTCATCTGGCTTGCCTTTATTTTTCCCAACAGTTTGCTGGCAGATTCACAAACTCAAAATAAATAGAATTTTTCCACTATCTAATTCAGAATTTGGCAGGGGAACGCAATGATGAATCTATTCCTACCTCAAAAAAATGTTTTCTTTTATACATTTCACTCACCCATACTCAAGCGTATGGCCTAGAGAAAATAACAAGGCTTTATTGTGGGGGGTATTTCCATCATGTTTCTCAGGAATAAGTCAAATGCAAATTAAGTTTAATATCTGAAATTGCTAATTGGAATAATCCATTTGTTCTACCATTTTTGATCTTGGATATCTTCCAGGCCATCTGAGAAATCCCGTGGGCTTAATGACCACAGAGAAGACATTCACACATCCTGAACTCATAAAAGCCCCTCACAATAGCAGGTGAGGCAAAAGCTCACAGCTTCACGGACCCCATGGCCCAATTCTTTTTTATTTTTATTTCAGCTCATTGTGAGGGTACAAACAACTAGGTTACAATATTTTCATTTATTAGGTAGATTGCCTCTTGCAGTTGTGTCCAGTTCTTTTATAAAATACAAATGTTCACAGCTCATGTGAACCCAAGCTAACTTGGGTAGGACTTATAGTAGTAAAATAGCTTAAATAATATTTTTTATCATTTCCTTCACGATACATGGGTAAGTGAAGGATTATTGTTCTCCAAAAATGCTTTCTCTACTAATTTTTGTCTAACTTTTTCTATTTAAACTTAGTCCCAGTCACTCTCTACCTACTAAATCTACTTCTATTTCAGATCCTTTCAAAGAGGTCTTAAAAGCTTATTCATTCTAGTTTGGAATTCATACCAAGGAAGTGACACAACATGAACCACCCTGTTTGGTCCATGTAGGTGCCTGGAAACAACTTATAATTTCTATTTGGAAAGAGACAAGCTGGGTCACAGACCTACACTTTTACTGTGGAATCTGTTGGCATTTCTTTTTCAAGCATCACTTTCAGTTTATATAAGGAAACTTGTCCCTGGGGTGTTATTTTAAGGGAATGTATGGATTTATACTATATAGAGCCTCCAAATTAAGCTTACCAAACAAATTTGACCATGTCACTACCTTACTGTAAATTACCTTCAATAATCCTCTTTCTTTTCTCTATTGCCTATAGGCTAAAAGTTCCTAAAAAAAAAACCAGAACAATCTGGTAGCAACTAACAACCAGGTCCCTAACTTCCTACGGTCTCTATCTAGATCTCTCTTCCAGCCACAGCAGGCAGAACCTAAAATTCTTATCCAGGAGAATATGATGTGTGCTGTGGACCAGAAAGAGCTGTGTATTGTACTCCATCTACTTTTTTTCTATGTGAGAGTTTTATTCAAGTTATCCTGTTCTTTCTTCACAATTCCACAATTCTTGAAATCATTAGACTATAAATAAAGAGTTGTATCCAGACACAGTGAAGAAGAAGGGTCAAGACCCAAAGAGCATAGATTTGGAGCTTGAATTAACTTTAGATTTTCTCCCTTGGAGAGGGGTTGCAATACATAAAACAGTGCTTGGGTGGAGAAGGATAGGCATGGAGGCTGAGCAGCCTGAGACAGCCTGTGGAGGACTCTGTGGTTACCTCCCCACCACGTTATCCACCCACTTCGGTGGGACAACGAAGTGGCAGCAGCACAGATATCCAACTCCAGGTGTATCTCATTTGTCTAAGCCAGTCATTGTCATCCTAACCCCCCTTGAAATAGACATTGGCTCAGTAACCTAGACGTAAGCTATTCATTAGCTGTTATTTTCCCAGTCCTTGTGGCTTAAAGATGGTATAATCAAAGAAAATCGGAGAACTCATATTTTCAATGGCTAAAAGCAGCAACTTTCTTCTGGATATGAACAAGGAATCATATGGCCAGATGTGGTCGCCAGCCTCCAAGACGGCCCACAGGATTTCCTGCCTCCTGACATTTACACATTTGAATAATCCTTCTCTTACAATGTGTCAGGGCTGCACAGTTACTGGGTATGATCAATAGAAAGGGGTATAACTGCCATGTCATCACTTTGAAGATTGTGTTATAACATTTCTCTCTGCGAGAAGCCTGTGCCATGTCATGACAAACCATAGAGAGGCCGTATGACTAGGAACTGAAGTCTCCACCACAGCCATATGAGTCAGCTTGGAAGCAGATGCTCCAGCCTGAGTAATGTTTCAGAAAAGCTCAGCCTGACATATTTGGGGTTTTTTGAAACAGAGTCTCACTCTGTTGCCCTGGGTAGAGTACCATGGCATCATAGCTCACAGCAAGCTCAAATTCTTGGGCTCATGCAATCCTCTTGCCTCAGCCTCCCAAGTAGCTGGGACTACATGCACCTGCCTCAATGCCTGGCTAATTTGTCTATTTTTGGTAGAGACAGGGTCTCACTCTTGCTCAGACTGGTCTCCAACTCCTGAGCTCAAGCAATCTACTCACCTTGGCCTCCTGAAGGCCAGTGTTACAGGCATGAATCACCATGCCGGGCCCTGACTGACATCTTAATTACAACTTTAGGAGAGACCCTGACACAGAGCCACTCAGTTAAGCTACACCTAGATTCCTGACACACAGAAACAGTGAGATAATAAATGTTCATTGTTTAATATGCTACGTTTGGGGGTAATTTGTTATGCAGCAATAGGAACTGATACACCTCAGGAACACCAGGTACAAGGTAAAGAGAGGGCTGTAAGACTCACAGAGAAAGGGAGATACGACTAAGTTAGCTCATTCCTGCCCACTCCACCTCTAGTTCTTTTCAGCTGCATGAACAAATAAGTGCTCTTGATTTTTTAATCCAGTTGAGTTAGGTTTTCCTGCAAAGTATACTGATGGAGAATTTGTCTGGGGGGACTCAGTCCCCTCAGATCTAACTTCCAGACTACCCTGATCTCTGCTCATGTCAAAGCCCTTTAGTTTCTATGCACTTATTCTTACCCATCCGTCATGGCCCCAGTCAAGTCTCACCTTTTGTGACCTAGCAGCCAGTGCCAGAGAGTCACTAGGTAATCTAAAATTATATGGTATTTTTGCTGTCACTTTGATTTATTTGGCACCTGAAATACATTACCCTATCTTCGGGTATACATCTATCTAGATTGTCACCTCCTGAAAAGTAGGAACCGTTTTTATATACTCTTTAATGGTACTTATGATAGAAGTCACTCATTGACTGCTGACTGTCTGATTCTATCTTCTTAGCATCCTGGCAGGTCAGATGCCAAGACACCTGCCGTGCCAAAAGGAAAACTCAGAAGAAAGGTGGAGATGTCCATTTCTTTGTTCTTGGCTCATGTTTTCTCAATTTCATCACTGGATATGCAATAGTACAGAAATTTTCTTAAATCCTACTTGGTTCCTAACAATATCACTCCACAAAACTTTCTGCATATTTGAAGAGGATGCAAAACTTTCCAAGTAAGCCACAGCTGATAAAGAGGGGGGCAAGAAGGAGGGAGGAGGTAAATGTAATAGACATTCTAAACAGCCTGCATTCAGTAGAGTAGAAATATGTATTCTTTGTAAAACATAAAATTTCTGCCTTAAACCCTGCTCTGCCTTTCCCATCCTTTAACATTCTGACAGCTCCCATACCTTTGAAATAACTACATTATTTCAAAGTCCATCCCCATTTAAAACCTCAATTTTAGCTCCTCCCTCCCTGAAGATAGCTCAGGCATTCGTGTCCAGGGTCTGAAATGGAGAAGTGTGTTCTCTTGAGTGGTCAGCTTTGGGGTGGGGGCCAGCAGAGGAAGAGATGAAAGGGACAAGTGTCTCAGCCGAGTGCTGCAACTGTGGCCTGCTCTTGGTAATGCTGTCAGTGGGTCTCTGTGTGGTAGGGATCCCAACACTGGCTTTTCTATGGGGTTCATCTGGGAGAGTTTGTTAGAGACTTATGGGAACTTCCCCCAGGGCATGGTTTCTTGAGTGGGAGCTCCTCCCACTTCGCTTTTCTCCTACCCCCAGGTGCTGTCCTTACCCCCATAACCTCTTGAGCAGGGTACTACAGATCAGCTCAAGTCTGGCTGCCTGCTATAGTGGCTTCCTCACTCCTGGGAGAGTCATACACATCACCATGCTACAAGGGGGTGCAGGCCACGCCACTGTCCCACTTCTGTCTGCCTCGGTAACTCACTTTGCTTCTCCAGCACTGGAATCAGATTGGCTGCTCTGATGACTAAGAAATAAAATGCCTTTCTTCCCTTTCAATCTCACTCTCTGCCAAGGGCATTTAGAGCACCCCTGCTTTGGTTTCAAAGGGGGAGCCAGTGTACCTCTCACTCGGCCAAAGACTTGGGACTCCAAACACATGTCTGTCTCCTCTGGTCTAGTCCAAAGATTAAACAGATTGGGCATGAAGAGTAGTTCACTTTCCGATGATGATTAAGGGAACGCACAGTCCACTTGTCTGACTCTTACTAAATCCAAGAGATGGCTCCTCATCTCCAGCATTCAGAATAAGGGGTACTTGGTGCCTCTTTGTCCTTAGCTTTGGATCCTAGTCACCCATTCTGAGACACACATCACAGAAAAGGAACATGGTGTGGTTCACAGAGCTGGATTCCCGCATCTGCACATCTATACCAGCCAGCATGCACGACTGTGGCAGTCTTCTAATTCCCCATGTCCACACTTTCTCATCTCTTACTCGATCAATCAGCTTCATAATTTGGCTTTACACAGGCTAAATACATAGAATTACTAATTTGATTCAATATTTAGCTTGTATCTATAGAAGAGCATTCAGTAAAAAAAAAATCAGCGATACCAATTTCTTAGCACTGATTTATAATCCTAGCTTGTCATATATTATGTATGAGGTAATGAAGATTAAATGTGGAAGAAAGTCATGCATGAGGAAGTCTTGGCATCAATGAGTAAGTGCTCAATTAATATTATCCATCATTATTACTTTTATCTCTGTGACCTTAGCCAAGTCATTTATGCCCTGTGAGTCCTCCATTTCCTCATTTTATAATTAAGGAAAATAATAGAGTTCTGAAGAGTCTATGAAATCACTTATCTGGAAACAATTGTAAATTTCTTTGAAGATGTTAGATGGTATCTTCTGCTAAAATGCTATGCATTTACTCTTTGGTATTATGAAGAAAAATGTTTCCTTGTCCACAGGGTGTGTTGGGGTCATTAACAAATAAAATCATCCATGAACTCACAAATTTCCAGACAGTGAAAGGCTGCTCTTCCTTTCTTTCATATTTTCAATTCTTTGAGACAGAGCCTCAAGCTATCCCCCTGGGTAGAGTGCTGTGTCATCACAGCTCACAGCAACCTCCAATTCCTGGGCTCAAGCGAGTCTCCTGCCTCAGCCTCCGAAGTAGCTGGGACCACAGGCACCCGCCACAACCCCTGGCTATTTTTTGGTTGCAGCTGTCATTGTGGTTTGGTGGGCCTGGGCTGGATTCCAACCCACCACCTTAGGTGTATGTGGCTGGCGCCGTAGCCACTTGAGCCACAGGTGTCGAGCCCATATTTTTAATTCTTATCTGTTCTCCAGAATGTTTTCCTTCCTCATTTCCAGCACCTTTACATAAAACAGAAGGGAAATGATTAAGATGCAAGAAAAAGAACTGCCAAAGACTTGGCCAATAAAACTTATAGGGATTACGTACTCTAATTTTTAACACCTAAGATCTTAGTGAGAAATTTTTCTTCTTTCATCCTTTAAATATGAACATTAATCATCGCAAAACTATTAGCTCTGTTTTTGGAAATTCAAATTTTACCATATTCCTTTCCTGTTGAATAAGATTTAAAACATATTTTTGAGCATGTTTTTTTAATAATCTATTTAATTTTCATTGGCCAGTCTATCAAAAATATCTTGACTGCATCAGCCAATTAAAATTTGAAAGAGGCAGAAATCTAAGTTTATTTATTGCAATCTTTAAGTACAAAATGAAATAAACGCTACAATGTCTGCCTTTAAGAAATGACATAGTTAATGTATTTGGGTTACTTAAGACATTAAAACTTGATAATAGACACAATTATTTCTAATTTGTTAAGCTTTGAAAAAGGTTATTTGTCTTGGGAACAGAATCAATTTCATGTTTGAGAGAGGGAACCTCCAAGCAAATTTAATTTGCAAGTGGCTCTGTTTATCCACCAAGCAAAATATCTTCAGAAAGGCCCTCCCTATATATTTATATGGCCTTTTGCAATTTGACAATGGTTTTCTCATGCATTATTTTATTTGACATGTGAGGTTTTTTTCCTAAATGCAGCTCAGTGACTTGCACAAGATCAGAGGAACTGGTAAAGGAAAAAGAACATGGATCTCGTCATTCCCACCCCAGGAATCCTCTCACCATAACAGGCTGCTTCAGAAATCCATGGAGTTACCTGAATACTGAGAGAACATCTCACCCATCACCCTCCCATCAACCAGTTAAAATCACACCAGTTAAAACCCAGCCATTTAGAGGCCAGGTACAGTGGCTTATGCTTGTAATCCTAGGACTCTGGGAGGCCAAAGCAGGAGGATTGCTTGAGGTCAGGAGTTTGAGATAAGCCTGAGCAAGGGCAAGACCCCATCTCTATCAAACAAAGAAAGCCATTTAAAATCATGACCCCCTACCAACAGCAGCCAAGCTGAAAAAGCAGTCAAGGACTCTATTCCGTTCACAGTAGTGCCAAAGAAGATGAAATATTTAGGAGTTTACCTAACAAAGGATGTGAAAGACCTCTATAAAGAGAACTATGAAACTCTAACAGAAGAAATAGCTGAAAATGTTAACAAATGGAAAAACATACCATGCTCATGGCTGGGAAGAATCAACATTGTTAAAATGTCCATACTACCC
>CAUYQV010051094.1:0-21041 GCA_963574575.1 Galagoides demidoff
TTTTTTGAGATGGAGCCTCAAGCTATCCCCCTGGGTAGAGTGCCATGGCATCACAGCTCATAGCAACCTCCAACTCCTGGGCTCAAGCGAGTCTCCTGCCTCAGCCTCCCAAGTAGCTGGGACCACAGGTGCCCACTACAATGCCCGGCCATTTTTTTTTTTTTTTGGTTGCAGCCATCATTGTTTGGCGGGCCCGGGCTGGGGATTTGAACCCGCCACCTTAGGTGTACGTGGCTGGCGCCTTAGCCGATTGAGCCTGTTTTTTCGTTTTTTTACAAAATGCTGCTTTAAATGTCCAGAGCATCCTGGACTGTACTCGCAGCCCCCAGAACAGCTGATGCAATGCCTTGGTGAATGTAGCTCAGAGGTTGAGCGCCTTGCTCAAGGTACATGACTGCTAAGTGCTGTCACAGACACGTCATCCAGGCTATTGGCTATAAATTCTATTTCTTTGCATTGTTCTCTTTTGGAATGAAAGACTTTTATTCCAAAGCACTGATGGACGATACTAGGCTTTGGAATAGAAGATTCGCCAAGGCTATTTGAATAGAGATCCGTGGTGATAAATCAGGAATATGTTCAATCAATGTGCCAGGATTTACTGAGCAACTGACATGTGCCTTTGCTTTAATCAGGACTTTGGACTGCAAGCAACAGAAACCAGCTGAAGCTGGTGGTAGTAAAAATGGAGTGTATTAAGAAGATGCAGGGTGTGCTATAGAACCCAGGTGGGGAAATGCAGTTGGCCCCAGGATGATCTGGGACCAGGAACTAGGGTGGAAGGAGGCCCGGTTTGTTCTAGGTATCAATAGATGTATTTTTTCTCGTTTTTCCTTCTCTCTGCATATCTGCTTCATCCTTCCTTCCCAGGACAGGCTATTTCTGATCCTTGGACTGTATAATGGGTAGATAATGGTTGCCTGTAGTTATCAAGTTTATGTTTCAGTCGGAGGTAAACATGGTGAGACTGAAGACTGCCTCTCACTCGTATCCTCTCTCACTTGCTCCTTTTTCTCCTCGTCCACTTCAACGTTGTGGGGAAGGGAGTCTGATGGGCTCAGCGTAGGTCATCCCTGAACCCCTGACTGTGGTCAGTGGGTGGGATCAACTGCAGAAGCTTCTTCCCCTGTTGGTGGGGCAGGCAGTTTTCAAAGACGAGGGGCTCCTGCAGGGCTGCCCTGGCCAGCTCTGAGTGGGCTCACAGTCGCGAAGAATCTTTTATTCCCCGACATTTATAAACTAGTTGGGAAATAAAACAAATGCATAGCAGTGATAGCAATGTCGTATGTGCTAAGTTGTTTCATTAGACAGTGAAGATGATTATAGTTATCGATAAGGGGCTAATTTGGCTATACAGACACTGAGTGCAAAAAGAGAGACGGGGAGCTGGGTGGGCTGACAGCATCAGGAAGGACCAGCTCTGATGGGCAAAGGGAAGTCCAAGCTGGCAGGTGCTAGCTCTGACAACAAGGGAAAGTCCAAGCTAGCAGGTGCATGGCCTAGTCATGGGGACATTCAGGAATGAGACTCAGGCATTGGGGACTAAGCTAGATGCTCTCGTCAGTCAGGTGGTACAAGACTGAGAAGGTGGGAAACCCCAGGGTCTGCAGTGGGCCATAGGGCAGCAGCAGGACTAGCAGTGGGAGTGGAGTTGCTCTTCCTTCCTCTAGGCCATCCTCTTCCTGGCCCTCTGATTCACACTTTGCTCAGGACCTCACGGCCGATGATTAGCTAATCATGTAGGGAGCCAATGATTGATGTGGCTTTAGGTGCCGCCCCATTTTCGTGATATTTGCATTGGGACAGACGCCTTACATGCCTTGATCTGAAAGCATGACAATACTTGCGATTTTAGACACTAAGCCCAATGTCAAGGGTCCCCTCTGTGCTGCTTCGTGGAGAGAAGTCTTGTTTGGAGACACAGTGATCAAACAAGGTGCCTGCAGTCCAGCAGCGAGGGAGCTTGAGCCTTGTGCTTGAACACTTGGGGAGCAGCAGATGTTGGGCGATCACGTAAAAATCTGGGCAGTGTCTTTAGGGAGGAAAGAGCAGCCAGTGGAGGCACTATCTGAGGTCTGGGTTAGCATCAGAGAAGATAGTTTGCAGCTTCTCTTAGAGGTGGGTGGAAAATATCCAGGACTTGGAGTCAAGTTGGAAGATCTGGACATGATTCCTAAAATATTTTTTAATTGATACATAATAGTTGTATATATGATGGGGTGCGCGTGACATTTTGATATATGCATACAATGTGTGCTGATCTAATCGGGCAGTTGACGATATCCATCACCTCAAACATTTATCATTGCTTCATATTGTGAGCATTCCAAATTTGGCTTCTAGCTATTTTGATATTTACAACATATTCTTGTTAACTCTAGTTACCCTTGTCTGCTATGGAACGTTAGAACTTACTTCTGCTGTTAAGTTTGTATCCGTTCACCAACCTCTTCTCATTTCCCTGTCCCACCCTCCCTCACACCCTTCCTTGGCCTCTGGTTTCTATCATTCTACTCTAGCTCCATGAGATCAAGTATTTTTCAGCCCCCACGTATGAGTGAGAACATGTATTACTTGTCTTTCTGTGCCTGGCTTATTTCACTTTATTTTATTTTATCTTACTTTTTTGAGACAGAGTCTCCCTCTGTTCTGGGTAGAGTGCTGTGGTGTCATAGCTCACAGCAGCCTCGACCTCTTGGGCTCAAGTGATCCTCTTACCTCAGCCTCCCAAGTAGCTGGGACTATAAGCACCTGCCACAACACCCAGCTAGTTTTTCTATTTTAGGTAGATATGGAGTCTTGCTCTTGCTAAGACTGGTCTGGAACTCCTGAGTCAAGCAATCCACCTGCCTCAGCCTCCCAGAGTGCTAGGATTACAAATGTGAGCCACCGCACCCGTCACTTACCATGACAACCTTCAATTCCATCCATGTTGCTGCAGAAGACAGACTTTCTCTTTTTTAATGGCTGAAGAGTGTTCCATTGTGTGAATATGAATCCTCAGTCTTCACTGCTCACTGTGTGGGTTACTCCCTTCCTCACCTCTGTGAATAGAAGAGTGGTAGCATCGTGGTGACAGCCCATGTACCTGTCCCTGTCACACGCATTTTAGGTGCTCAGGACCTATAATTGTACAGGAACCTGTGAACCACAGACTCTGCCCTAACGCAAGAACTCCTGACAGCCACGAAGCTTCCCACTGAAACTTCCTGTAGCAAGGGGCTTCCCTCCTCATAAATCAGACCATCCCATTGTTGGAAAGGTTTGCCAGAAAGGTCTTCCTTGAATGGAACAGCATGACACTTCTGTCTAAGCTGGCTGAGTCATGGTAATGCTTTTGTTATGTGAAGACAGCGTTCATATACTCCTAAGTCTGGGATGGGAAAGAGTTTTTATGGGATGTGCCAGCTGTGATTGGGTTGGCAATGGTTGCTGGAGGGCTGTGAGGAGAAGTAATCTGAGGCTGTGCTCCAGGAGTGGAAAGGAGCCTCGTGGCTGCCGCGGGTCTGGGGCTGGTCGTGTGACCACTGTGCAGGGCACGTGTTCTCTGCTCAGAGCGCTGGATCCTTGCTTAGATTCTTCCCTCATGCTTTAGGTGACTTACTCCCTCACCCTCTGGGCTCTTTTTCTGGCCACACTTCAACTTAGCTACGTTTAAAAAGCCATCTGGCTGTTACCTCTTCCACCTAATTCATTCTGAGGGTGGGTTTGACCAATCTGGCTGGGCTGAGGTCTTTCCTACAGCATTGCTTTCGGGGATACCTTCCCAAATAGAGGAGGACCATTTTGGGTCTTCATTCCACCAATAAACCCTCCAAATTACTGACGCCCCCTTAAAATCTGGAGCCCAGGCTAATACTGTCTTTCAGAAGTATTTTGAATAATGTGGAGGCCAGTGAGACTAAGAACCCCCTTGATCCTGTTAATGCGGCTTAAAGGCCATGTTAGCTTTTTCCCCGTGTTGGTTAGGCTGAAGCTCTGGAGCCCTGTCTCCCTGGGGTGGGGAGGACAGGAGAGCCAGATGCAGTGGGGGCAGCATCTCCCTCCGTCCCCTATTTCTCTGTGACTCTTTCAGTGGTGTGACTTCAGCAAGTCCGGGGCCTGTGAGGGTGACATGTAGTCCCAGCACAGCGAGGTCTGAAAGGCACAGGTCCCATTCTGTCACAATGAAGTCGTCTGCCCTAAAGGTCCCTGGATCACTGTCAGTCCTTGAAGTGTCCCCCAGTCTGGAGCAACATGAAAGAAATAGGGACAACACAGCAGTTGCCCCACGAAGTTAATAATATACAGTTAAGGCTTGGCACCTATGGCTCAATCGGCTAAGGCGCCAGCCACGTACACCTAAGGTGGCCGGTTCGAATCCCCAGCCTGGGCCTGCCAAACAACAATGATGGCTGCAACCAAAAAAAAAAAATGGCCAGGCGTTGTGGCGGGCACCTGTGGTCCCAGCTACTTGGGAGGCGGAGGCAGGAGACTCGCTTGAGCCCAGGAGTTGGAGGTTGCTATGAGCTGTGATGTCATGGCACTCTACCCAGGGGGATAGCTTGAGGCTCAGTCTCAAAAAAAATAAAAAATAAAAAAATAAATTGCCTTCTACCAATGCATTCTTTCACTAACATTAAAAAAAAAAAAAAAAGAATTCTCACTCTTGGGCGGTGCCTATGACTCAAGGAGTAGGGCGCTGGCCTCATACATATGCTGGAGGTGGTGGGTTCAAACCCAGCCCAGCCAAAAACTGCAAAAAAAAAAAAATTCTCACTCTCACTTGAATCTACTCTCCTAGTGTCCCCCCCCCTTCTTACTGCTTGTATTGATTTGTGTATTCTCCCTGTATTCCTTTATGCAAACATAAAGGAACACAAATATGTGATCTTACTTACCATCCTTTACTTATTACACAAAGGGAGATATACACACATACGTGTATAACATTAAGAGCTTCAGTGGCTCCTCTTTTGGCTAGGCCTGTGGGAAAGAGGGGATGAAGGAGGCCATCACATATCAGAAGTCCCCTGCAAGGGCACAGAAGGCTTCAGAAAGGGTCAGAGAACTAGCATCATGGCAATATGGTGGTTTCTGAAGTGGACTCACTGAGTGCCCCACACACAAATCCAGTCCCTCTCAGTCCTCCCCTCATCCAAGTGTCTGTGCTTAGAGTGTGTACATCCTAAAATGCAGCCCCATAACTGGTTCTTTTTCTTTTTTTTTTTTAGACAGAGTCTCACTTTGTCACCTTCAGTAGAGTGCTGTGGCATTATAGCTCATAGCAACCTCCAACTCCAGGGCTGCTTAAGCAATTCTCTTGCCTCAGCCTCCCGACTAGCTGGGACTATAGGCACCCACCACAACACCCGGCTATGTTCAGAGATGAGGTCTCACTCTGGCTCAGGCTGGTCACAAACTTGTGAGCTCAAGCAATCCACCCGCCTCATCCTCCCAAATCCTGGGATTACAGGCATGAGCCACTGCACCTGGCTTTTTTTTTTTTTTTTTTGAGACAGAGTCTCAGTTTGTCACCCCTAGTAGAGTGCTCTGATGTCATTGCTGGCCACAACACCCAGCTATTTTTAAAGATGGGGGTCTCGGCTCAGCTCCTGTGGCTCAGGTGGCTAAGGCACCAGCCACATACACCTAAAGTGGCGGGTTCGAATTCAGCCCAGGCCTGCCAAACAACAATGATGTCTGCAACCAAAAAAAAAAAAAATAGCCGGGCGTTGTGGCGGGCACCTGTGGTCCCAGTTATTTGGGAGGCGGAGGCAGGAGACTCTCTTGAGCCTAGGAGTTGGAGGTTGCTGTAAGCTGTGATGCCACGGCACTCTACCCAGGGGGACAGCTTGAGGCTCTGCCTCAAAAAAAAAGATTGGGGTCTCGCTCTAGCTCAGGCTGGTCTTGAACTTGTGAGCTCATGCCGATACACCCACTTCAGCCTCCCAAACCACAACTGGTTCTTGGGACAGCTGGGCCTGAATGAAAGAACCCAGAGATGTTCTTTGCACCTGTTGTCAACAGACTCAGTAGTCTAGAACTGCAGGTGGCAAGGCATTTCTTGGCACTTGCCATTTCGATTTATCTTTGGTTTTATAATTCCACCTGGCTCTTGTGTCTCTATCCCTATCTTTTTATTTCCTCACGCTATCTTATTCACTGCAGCATCCTGGGTATATTCTACAACAGATACCCTTATGGCCCATGCCCTGTCCCCTTTATTAACCTCCCCCTTTTCCTCCCCACCCTAGGTGCTCCAGGAACTGATTTTTTTCCTGCACCGCCTGACATCAGTGAGCAGGGACTACGCCGTGGTGCTGAATCAGCTGGGAGCCCGAGATGCCATCTCCAAGGCCCTGGAAAAGCACCTGGGAAAGCTGGAGCTGGCCCAGGAGCTGCGGGACATGGTGTTCAAGTGTGAGAAGCACGCACACCTCTACCGGAAACTTACAACCAACATCCTTGGAGGCTGCATCCAGGTCAGGAGGAAGGGCAGGGTGAAGCTTGTGGGCTCGGAGCTACATCAGAATCTTCAACCTAAGCAGTGGCAGGGAAGGGGCCATGTTGCTACAGCTGGGAACAGCAGGTGACACTAGCAAGCCTGGGGTATTCATTCGCCACCACTCCTCCTCATCTGGGCCTGCTCTGCTGGTGTTATGGAGGAAGTTCCACCACTGCCTGGTCTTCCTTCCACGTGTTTCTCTATCTTTCTGTGTCCCCTTCTCCCTGTGCATCTTCTCTCTGATGTTCCGGCTGCAGATGGTGCTAGGCCAGATTGAAGACCACAGACGAACCCACCGGCCCATCAACATCCCTTTCTTTGATGTGTTCCTCAGATATCTGTGCCAGGGTTTGTGCCTGTTTTCCCATTGCTCCATATCTCCACCCAAGGTCTGTTTCCCCTCTGCACCTTACCAGACTGTGACCTCCACCCTTTCCCACTTGTCCCCAGGCTCCAGTGTGGAAGTGAAGGAGGACAAGTGCTGGGAGAAGGTAGAGGTGTCCTCCAACCCACACCGGGCCAGCAAGCTGATGGACCGTAACCCCAAGACCTACTGGGAGTCCAACGGCAGCACTGGCTCCCACTACATCACCCTGCACATGCGCCTGGGTGTCCTTGTCAGGTAAACACACTTCCACACATCTAGGCTTTATCTAAGCCACATACCTAGGCTTTCTCGTGCTTTCCTATATTTGCCTTTGGGGAAGCACAACCCCTGAGCTTTGTCTGAAAGGACACAACAGATTCCAGTTCTGACTGGTTCCTTTTCTACACTCCCAGGCAGTTAACTCTGCTGGTAGCCAGTGAGGACGCGAGCTACATGCCAGCCCGGGTAGTGGTGTATGCGGGTGACAGCATCAACTCTCTTAACACAGAACTCAACTCGGTAGGGGCCCCTGTGCGATGAGACCAGTCCTTACAGGATCTACCCTCCTGCCCAGACTCTTAACACCTAAACATCTACCTGTCTTGAGCCCCACAGAAAGAATCCTTTATTTCTGTGCCTATGTGGCCTGAATGGCAGGGTGGCATCCAGACCCCTTCCTTGATTAGGACCCTACATGTCCTGGGACTGGGGAAGGGAGGGGTACAGCAAGGGGACTTGGGTATTCTCAATACTCCTATCCACATGTGTGGTGAGAGTTTTCTGTACCCCTTGCCAGGTGAATGTGATGCCCTCCGCCAGCCGAGTGATCCTCCTGGAGAACCTGACCCACTTCTGGCCCATCATCCAGATCCGCATAAAGCGCTGCCAGCAGGTGGGGCCAGGAGTGTGGGGTATGGTCCTGGGTCTTGGGTAGTTCCAGGGATGAGGTTCAAGGGCATAGTTCACCCCAGGTCATCATGAGGATGGTATGTAGCAAGTGAAAACAGGCTTGTGTGTGTTTTAGGGCGGCATTGATACGCGCATTCGGGGGTTGGAGATCTTAGGCCCCAAGCCCACATTCTGGCCAGTGTTTCGGGAGCAGTTGTGTCGTCACACACGCCTCTTCTACATGGTTCGGGCACAGGCCTGGAGTCAGGACATGGCAGAGGACCGCAGGAGTCTCTTGCACCTGAGTTCTAGGTGTGTAAAAGTGTGTGTGTGTGTATCTGTAGGAAAGGTAGGCTGTTGTTGCAGGTGGCTGCCAGGCAAGGGTCTCTGGAGGCTGTAAGATGGACATTTAATGCTCTTGGTGAAGGGGAGTGTTCTGAGGTGTGGGGAGGGGAAGGAAGGATAAAGGGAAGAGATTTCTCTGGCAGGCTGAGAATGACATATACCATTAGCACAGGGCAGGGCTTTGGTCTGGATGGTAGGGGCCTGCTGGCAATCTTAGGCCAGGTGGACACTCAGGTAACTTAAGCATCAAGCCACTGACACATTTCTCCTCCCATCCACATCCTTAGACTCAATGGGGCTCTGCGCCAGGAGCAGAATTTTGCTGATTGCTTCCTTCCTGATGATGAGGCTGCCCGAGCTCTGGGCAAGACCTGCTGGGAGGCCCTGGTCAGCCCTCTAGTGCAGAACATCACATCCCCTGGTAACCATCCTGGCACCTGGTCCCTTTACCTTCCCATTGCTTGGCCCCACTAATCTGTTCCTTGCCCTACCTAAGAATCACCTGGGTTATGTTCTTGATCTTTGTCCTGCATTCATAACCCCAGTGTCCTCTTCCCACAGCCTAGGGACTGCTCCCGTCCCCATGTCTCCCAAGTACCAGCTGACACTGTACAATCAAGAGGGCCCTTGACAACCCCCACCTATCACTCTGTCCGGTGGCTTTTTCTCTGCATTCCCAGCCAGCTGCACCTCTCCCACTGAAGACATACTATGCCTTGGTTTGTTTGTCTTAATCTCTAGATGAGGATGGCATCAGCCCCCTGGGCTGGCTGCTGGACCAATATTTGGAGTGTCGCGAAGCTGCACACAACCCCCAGAGCCGCGCAGCAGCCTTTTCCTCACGGGTGCGCCGCCTCACGCACCTGTTAGTGCATGTTGAGCCCTGCGAGGTGTCCCCTCCAGTGGTGACCGCTCCTCGGCCCAGTGAGTACTGGGGATTCAGGTGGGAGCTCTAGGAACTTTTGCCTGGGCCCCCTCTTGAATGCTGCAGGCTCCTGTCTATCCTCACCCTTCCCCTCCCTGTGTGCTTAGCCAGGTTTGTGTCACCCCTATCCAGGAACATCATTTTGGGTGGCAGCATGTCAGGAAAGGCATCAGAGCTCACCCTTGGATGGGGATGTGGGCGCCAACGGGCTGCTCCTTGCTTCTGCCACTTTTTCTGTCTCTATAGAGGGCAGAAACAGAAGCCACGACTGGAGCTCCTTGGCTACCCGGGGCCTTCCAAGCAGCATCATGAGAAACCTAACCCGCTGTTGGCGTTCTGTGGTGGAGGAGCAGGTGGGCGGGAACATGTGTGGGGAGAGAAGGGACACTGTTGTGGTGGTGGGTTGGGCGTTAGCCTCTTCATGCTCCGGCACCTTCCTTCCAGGTGAACAATTTTCTGACGTCATCTTGGCGGGATGATGACTTTGTACCACGCTATTGTGAGCGCTTTAATAGTCTGCAGAAGTCAAGCTCTGAGCTGTTTGGGCCACGGGCAGCCTTCTTGCTGGCGCTGCAGAATGGCTGTGCAGGGGCCTTACTGAAGCTCCCTTTTCTCAGAGCTGCCCACGTAAGCCAACACCCTCACCTCACCCCTGGGTCTCTCTCCATAAACTCTCCCTTCCTCATCCTTTCATTCCAGTTTTCTGATGAGCATAGGTTTGTATATGGCCATGCTATCAAAAACTTGAAAAAGAGAAAAAAGGGCTTGGCGCCTGTGGCTCAAGTGGCTAAGGCGCCAGCCACATGCACCTAAGGTGGCATGTTCGAATCCAGGCCGGGCCTGCCAAAAAACAACAATGACAGCTGCAACCAAAAAATAGCCGGGCATTGTGGCGGGTGCCTGTGGTCCCAGCTACTTGGGAGGCTGAGGCAGGAGACTCGCTTGAACCCAGGAGTTGGAGGTTGCTGTGAGCTGTGATGCCACAGCACTCTACCCAGGGGGACAGCTTGAGGCTCTGTCTCAAAAAAAAAAAAAAAAAAGAGAAAAAAGAAAAAAAAAATAGTGGCCTGCAGTGAACCATCCTAATACATATATCTTCATGATTAGCATGCTTGAATAGTTTACTTACAAGTAGCTACAATACTCTGTCCTATTTTTCTTTTGACTGCTTAGAAACCTTTTTCAGTGTTGGTATTTGTCTTTTTTTATTTTTGCACAAATATCATCTAGGGATATACTGTGATTTATTTCACTATTCCTATTCTTTCAACAAATATTTAATGAGCACTTAAAATGTGTCAGGCATTGTGATAAGAGCTCAAGATAGAAGGCTAGCAAGATAGGCAAAGCCCCTCCCCTTTAAAGTTTACAGTCTTCTGGAGAAGATGCCGTTAAGCTAATGATAAACTAAAATGTGATAAGTACCCCGTAAGCGAGGGACAGTGCAGCAGGAGCATGAAGCCCTGGCTACTTGAATCCCTTCTAGTCCTGTTTTACTAGTAACACCTCAGAGTGACTATTTTCATACACTTAACTTCCTTTCTCGTTTTATTTATTTATTTTTGAGACAGATGGTAGAGTGATATGGTGTCACAGCTCACAGCAACCTCAAACTCTTGGGCTCAAGCCCTTCTCTTGCCTCAGCTCCCAAGTAGCTGGGACTATAGGTGCCCACCACAACACCCTGCTGTTTTTAGAGACAGGGTCTTGCTCTTGCTCAGGCTGGTCTCAAATTCCTGAGCTCAGGCAGTCCACCTGCCTCAACTTCCCAGAGTGCTAGTACGTGAGCCACCATGCTCAGCATTCTTTTCTCATTGTAAATGATTTTTATTAGCTTAATTTTTAGACCCAGTTAATGTGAAAAAAGTTTCCATAATTGTTAATATTCCTAATGTTCACAAATGTTAATGATTGTATAAAATAGTACCACGTGGGCACAACGTGCCTTGCTTCAGTGATGTATATGCTACAGTCTGACTTCATTATACTGCAGTATATCAGCGTAGCAAAATTGTACTTGTATCCCATGATTATTTACAAATAAAAAATAGAAAAAATTTGAAAAAAAGAAAGCATTGACCAACTTAGAAAGCTGCCAGCCATTCACATCTACTTTGCAGATCCTCCTCACTGCTCCCACTCACCTGTTCTGGGTGCTTGTTCATGGTTTTCCTATGCTCTGCTGATGCCCAGGTGAGTGAGCAGTTTGCCCGGCACATTGACCAGCGGATTCAGGGCAGCCGGATTGGTGGAGCTCGAGGAATGGAGATGCTGGCTCAACTGCAGCGCTGCCTAGAAGCAGTTCTCATATTCTGTGGCCTGGAGATAGCCACCACCTTTGAGCATTACTACCAGTGAGTGTGGACCTGGATAATGGGAGCAGCTGGGTTGGGAGGCAGAGTGGCAGGGGCAGGGCCAGCTCGTGGGGCCTGGAGTCCAAGGTATAGGCAGGCTGGAGCCCTGGAATGGGAGGCTGAGCCAAACTGGCACCCACACTAAGCCTTGGCCCGGGCTGTGTGCTGCAGGCACTACATGGCAGACCGTCTCCTGGGTGTGGGCTCAAGCTGGCTGGAGGGGGCCGTGCTGGAGCAGATTGGTCCCTGCTTCCCCAACCGCCTACCCCAGCAGATGTTACGGAGCCTGAGCACCTCTGAGGAGCTGCAGCGCCAGTTCCATGTCTACCAGCTCCAGCGGCTTGATCAGGAACTCCTAAAGTTGGAGGATACAGAGAAGAAAATACAAGTGGGTACCTTGGAAGGGATGAGCAAATGGGGAGATAGGAAGGAAGGGAAGAAGAACAGACTGGGGGAGGCCATGGCACCTGGGAACCTTATGCTCCTCCAGGTGGGCCAGGAGACCAACGGTGAGGAACATGAGAGCGAGAAGGATGAAGAAGCTGGGGCAGCAGCGGCAATGGGCCTGGTGGAGGGAGAGGAAGAGGAGGAGGAGAATGAGGACCTCTACTACGAAGGGACAATGCCAGAAGTATCTGTGCTCGTCCTGTCCCCACGCTGTTGGCCTATTGCTTCAATCTGCCATACGCTGAACCCAAGAACCTGCCTGCCCCCCTACCTAAGGGGCACTTTGAACCGATACTCCAACTTCTACAGCAAGAGTGAGCAGCCAGACAGAAGGGAATGGGGAACAGATGGGCCACTGGGAATGGACATGGTATTGTGGGTAGACCCTGGGCTGGGAGCTTTGAAGTGAAAAGGGATGGTGGATTTGAAAAGAATGGGCAAGAGCTCAGTTTAAGGGGGGTGCCAAGTGCTATCTGACACCAGATCCCTAGATGGTTGCCTTTTCTATCCTTAACTAAGACCCTGGAATCTATTTGTGGGTAATGGAGAGGATGGAGGCAGGATGCACCCAAGGCCACCAAAAAGTGCTTTCACTTGGCAGATGTCTGGCTTCTGCCTGGTCAGTCACCTGTAACCTAAACTCTCCACTGGGGGCTGATCCTTGGCTGGGTAGCAACAAAGGAGGGGGAAGAGACTCAGACCCTACCCTCAGGGGAGGACTCCCAGACTAACAGAGGATACTATTCCCTTTCTCATCATTTTCCAGTTTGATGAGAACCCCAGTTCCTTCATCCGTTCATGATTTTGTCTCCCTAAAACATAAAATAGGGCAGGGCGGCACCTGTGACTCAAAGGAATAGGGAACCAGCTCCATATACCAGAGGTGGCGGGTTCAAACCCAGCCCCAGCTAAAAACTGCAAAAAATAAATAAATAAATAAATAAAACAGGGCAGTTGTCAAAGGCACTGATTAGAGGTTTACTAACAAAAGCCTAGGTCCAGGGTGGCTGCCAGGTGCTTTAGGCCTGCCAAGGAGGTATGCACAGAAAAAGCTGAGATCTGGAAGCTCAGACCAGAAGCCACAGTGTCCGTAAATGCTGGGGCTGCACACTCTGCAGCGATAAGGGGTGAGCCTGACCAGTGGTGTGCCCCCACCCAGTCCCTGACTGTACCTCCTTTCCCTGCCTCCTCCTCTTCCCTGGTTCTTCTCCAGGTCAGAGACACCCTACCCTAGAGCAAGGCTCACAGAGGCGACTGCAGTGGACATGGCTGGGCCGAGCTGAACTGCAGTTTGGGGACCAGACCCTGCATGTGTCCACTGTGCAGATGTGGCTGCTCCTGTATCTCAATGATCTGAAGGTGGCCCAGCCTTTCTGCCTTTTTGCACTTGGTCCCTCACTGTTCTTCCCTAACCCCCACCTCCCTATCCTACCCTCCATCTCTCTGCTCCACTTCTTTGAGGGTCCTGAATGTTTTCCATCATCTCTTAAGGTGGTCTCTGTGGAGAGTCTGCTGGCGCTCTCAGGGCTCTCTCCAGACATGCTGAATCAGGCGATTGCACCTCTCACCTCTTCAAGGGGCCCCCTGGACCTTCAGGAGCCAAAGGATGTACCAGGGGGTAGGCACTTAGAGTCAGAGGGCCTTCTGCTCTGAGCTGGGGTCAGGCTCCTCATGGGCATCCACTGAGCAGCATCTATTTCAGGGGTGCTCAAGATTCGAGATGGCAGCGAGGAACCCAGGCCAAGGAGGGGCAATGTGTGGCTCATCCCACCTCAGACATACCTGAAAGCTGAAGATGAAGAGGGCCGGAACTTGGAGAAGAGACGGAACCTTCTGAACTGTCTCATTGTCCGAATCCTCAAGGCTCATGGGGATGAGGGGCTGCACATTGACCAGCTTGTCTGTCTGGTAGGTGGGGGTGGGCACAGTAAGTTAGGAGCCCTTGTAGTGAGGCCAGAGGGAGCAGGAGCGGTCCATAGGAGGAGGTGGGTCCACATTTGAAGTATGTGGTTTTTGCAGCCTGTGGGTGTGAGGAGTGAGGTCAGGGTGCTCTTAATGTCCTTGGGGTTTTCTGTCCTAACAGCTTGTGACTGAATAGAAGCTAGAGGTGGGTAAGCTTGGTGCCTCTGACCTACTGTTACCCTTTCCTTTCCCATACCAGGTGCTGGAGGCTTGGCAGAAGGGTCCATGTCCTTCCAGGGGTTTGGTCAACAGCCTAGGTAGGGGGTCTGCCTGCAGCAGCACTGACGTCTTCTCCTGTATCTTGCACCTCTTGGGCAAGGGCACACTGAGACGCCGTGATGACCGGCCTCAGATGCTGTCCTATGCAGTCCCTGTGACTGTGATGGAGCCTCACACTGAGTCCCTGAACCCAGGCTGTTCAGGCCCCAACCCACCCCTCACCTTCCACACCCTGCAGATTCGCTCTCGAGGTGTACCCTATGCCTCCTGCACTGGCACCCAGAGCTTCTCCACCTTCCGGTAGCCCTGAGGATGGGGTCTAGAGGGGGTAGGGCTGGGGCTTTCTACAGAAATAAAACACAGGAATTTGATTATATGACTTGTACGTGTTTGGCAATTGCTAGAGATGTGAACAGGGAAGGGGGAGGGGTTTTCCTGGCTGTAAGGGGGGAAGGAGCCCCCTGGTACTGACTGTCTTATGACACACCAAGAATCTTGTTAGCATGAGGCTCATAGACTGGAGGAAAGGTAGCGAGAGTCAAGTATGACTTAGATCCCCTTCTAGGCAAGGGGATTCAGTGGACCAGGATGGTTTCATCAGCCCCTTCTTAGAGGGTGTGCAGTCAGAAGCCCTTTTACCTGGCAAGCTGGAGACCCAGGCCCACGTCAGCTGCTCACCAGATGATTTATAACTGGTGCGGATTATCAAGTAGGGTTTCATTTCCCTTGTTTGTGGAATTAGTCCAGTGGGACTCTGATGAGTAACAGGTGTGGAAGCATTTGATATGGTCAAGGCCTTACCAGTGAGTCCCTATTTTGACCACCACACTCAGCACTGATTTTGATTCACTGGCACCTTCCCTAAATAAGGCTGATAATGATGGTGAAATAAAACACTTTTGCGCTACAGCAAGCACCCAGAAACCTGAATGGGTATTCCGTATGATCATTTAGGATCTGGGTTGGAAGCAGCTCAGAAGGAAACGCAGGACAGTTCTTCAATTCTTCCTACCAGCTCTTCTACTTTGCCCTTCTTCCACTCCAATGCCTCTACCCTTCCTCTGGGCCTTCAGAGCTGCAGTGTCCTCAAACTCCTACCCCCCAACAAGCCCTCTAGGCAAGCCCCTGCCACTGTGGAGGTTTGCTTGAGCTGCTATGATTGGCTCCCTTGGCCCCACCCACACTGAGGCAGGGCAAGTCAGGGCAGGCACTCTGTGCCAGGGATGGAGCTCTGCCTCTTGGAAGAACCTCTTGGGGGGAAGGAGGGATGACTGAGGCATTCCTAGGGTGACAGGGGAAAAGCTATAGAAGAAAGGAGGGGTAAGAGTCAGGTGGCAAGGGCAGGCACAGAGGCCAAACAGGGTACTGAGCACCATCCAGTGCTGAGATTTAGAATAGTCTATAGAGGAAAAGAGGCCAGGGCCTAGGAGTCAGGCTGTTTAGGGTAAGGCCACAAAACAGAGGGCAGGGGGTAGGGTGGTGAGCAGGTGACAGAGGAATTGTGCTTACTTTGCAGTATTGGTCTTGGGCTCAAGCATTCCTCTGGCCTAAACCTGAATAGCTGGGACTTCATGTGCCTCTCTCTATGCCCAGCTAAGTTTTATAGTCTTTGTAGAGATGGATTTTTACTATGTTTCCCAGCTGATCTCAAACCATCCTCCTGCCTCAGCCTCCCAGAGTGCTAGGATTTACAGGCATGAGGTGCCACATCTGGCCAAAATACTGTATACTTTGGATGGGTAAATTGTATAGCATGTGAATCATATCTCAATAAAAATGTTACAAAAAACAAAGAAAACAGGCAAAGTGTGGTCGCTCACACCTGTAATCCCATAACCCCCCTTCCCATCCTTGTGAACTCCCCACCACAAATCAAGATAGAACATAAGGCCCTCCTATAGCTCAAGCGGCCAAGGCGCCAGCCACATACACAAGAGCTGGCAAATTCAAATACAGCCCGAGCCTGTCAAACAATGACAAATACAACCAAAAAATAGCCGGGCATTGTGGCAGGTGCCTGTAGTCCCAACTACTTGGGAGGCTGAGGCAAGAGAATCGCTTAAGCCCAGGAGTTGGAGGTTGCTGTGAGCTTTGACGCCATGGCACTCTACCCAGGGCAATAGCTTTAGGCTCTGTCTCCCCAAAAAAAGCCCATAAGGCCCACCTCCTACTGGCTGCTGGCTTTCCTAGTGCTCCATCCCACCTATGTCATGTGATCAAGCTTTGGCTCATTGGAGTAAAGCAGGAGAGAAGGCCCAGAGTACACTTTGGTGTAGCAATTTGGCACCTTCATACCAACATTCCGGTTCTGAGGTAGAAATTAGAATTCTTGTATTGCTTAAACATTATCCCCCCCACCCATCTTTTTTAAAAGCTTCTTTCCAACTTTCTTAGTGAGTCCAGTAGTTGAACAGTTTAGTTTTTTATCTGCTAGAATCCATTCTTTTGTAAAGTTAAGACACACACACACACGACACTGGGAACCCTGTGGCACGGACTCCCTCCCTCTCTCCTGGCTAGACTAAAAAAAAAAAAAAAAAAAAGATAATAAGCTTTATCATGTTCTGCAATTTATGATTTATCTCGGCCCCCCCTTTTTTTTGAGACAGGCTATGTCGCCCTCAGTAGAGTGCTGTGGTATCACAGCTCTAACCACAGAGCTATGGGCACTGAGCCTATCTAACCTTTTTTTTTGCAGTTCTTGGCCTGGCCAGGTTTGAACCCATCACCTCTGGTATATGGGGCCGGCACCCTACTCCTTTGAGCCACAGACACCACCCCCATATAGCCTTTTTAAAAAGTCTTGTTTGGGATTATCTGGGCTTCCTGATTCTTGGGGTACAAATATGTACCTATATGTTTCTTTTTTTCTTTTTAAGAGACAGTCTTACTTTGTTGCCCTTGGTAGATGTGCTTTGACATCACAGCTCACAGCAAGCTCCAGCTCTTCGGCTCAGGACATTCTCCACAATGCCTAGCTATTTTTTTGTTGCAGTTTGGCCGGGCCGGGTTTGAACCCATCAACCTTGGTATATGGGGCCGGCGTCCTACTCACGGAGTCACAGGCACCGCCCTCTTTTTTTTTTTTAGAAACAGTCTCACTTTGTCACCCTCGGTAGAGTGCTTTGGCATCACAGCTCACAGCAACCTCCAGGACGATAGAGTAAGACTCTGTCTCTAAAAAAAAAAAAATTTTTTTTTCCTTTTTAGAGACAGGTCTTGCTCTTGCTAAGACTACAGTGCCACTAGCCTAGCTCACAGCAACCTCAAACTCCTGCTTTAAGCAATCCACTTGCAGCTCGGTGCCTGTGGTCCAAGTGGCTAAGGCGCCAGCCATATACACCTAAGGTGGTGGGTTCGAATCCAGCCCGGGACCGCCAAACAACAATGATGGCTGCAACCAAAAAATAGCCAGGCACTGTGGCGGGCGCCTGTGGTCCCAGCTACTTGGGAGGCTGAGGCAGGAGACTCACTTGAGCCCAGGAGTTGGAGGTTGCTGTGAGCTGTGATGCTACAGCACTCTACCCAGGGGGACAGCTTGAGGCTCTGTCTCAAAAAAAAGGCAATCCACTTGCCTCAGCCTCCTAAGTAGCTGGGACTACAGGGTCCCCCCATAATACCTGGCTAATTTTTTCTACTTTATTTAATAGAGATAGAGGTCTTAACTCTTATTCAGGCTGGTCACAAACTCGTGAGCTCCTCCCAGAGTACAAAAACTACAGGTGTGAGCTACTGCACTAGGCCTTTTTTTTTTGAAACAGACTCTCACTCAGTGTTGCCCTGGGTAGAGTGGCACGGCATCATAGCTCATAGCAACCTCAAACTCTTGGGCTCAAGTGATTCTATTGCCTCAGCCTCCCAAGTAGCTGGGACTATAGACACCCACCACACCACCTGGTCAGTTTTTCTACTTTTAGTAGATATGGGGTGGGGGAGATGGTGTCTTGTTCTTGCTCAGGCTAGTCTCAAACTCCTGAGCTCAGGTATCTGTAGAGGAATGGACACTATGCTTGCAAGGGCAGTTACTGACTCTTAATCACATTAAAAGGAAACACTGAGAAAGGGCAGTCTCCTGGCAAGCCTAGAGATGTTTTGTGACTTAGGGGCAATCCCCCAAGTAACTCAGTGTTCCAGAATGAGATAAGATCAGTCGCTCGTTTTGTAAGCAGGTGTTAAAACATTGATGCTTGGTGCTCCTTCATGGGGGTTGTGGGGAAAGAACACATGAGGAAAGAGCAGGTGGCAATTCTTACTCATGTAGCCCTTGGATGTCATTACTTTAACTCTCCACACCATTGTATATGTCATTACTTTAACTCTCCATACCTGTTTCTATCACTTTAATAAATAGCCACTGGGAAGGGGGCTCAGGGCTCTCCCACACCTCTGGCTAGCCCACCTCTTGCAAGCTAGCACTTCAGTCCGTGTCCTGCCTGGTTCTTTCTTGCAGCATCGGGAGACACAGCATCCCTGGCAGCGACAGGTATCAAACTCCTGAGCTCAGGCAATCTATCTATGCCTCAGCCTCCCAGAGTGCTAGGATTACAAGTGTAAGCCGCCATGGCTAGCCTTCCTTGAAATTTTATCTGAAAGAATTCTCAAGGTC
This sequence comes from Galagoides demidoff, assembly GCA_963574575.1. Taxonomy (NCBI): domain Eukaryota; kingdom Metazoa; phylum Chordata; class Mammalia; order Primates; family Galagidae; genus Galagoides; species Galagoides demidoff. The sequence continues at coordinate 18,601 of CAUYQV010051094.1, forward strand.
TCGGTTAAAGAACAATCAAAAGAGGAATACATTTGCTTTTGCCAAGTACCTGGAGACACTATTGATCTGAGACCACTTTAAACTAAATTATCAGCTTGAACATGAGGGCCAGCTGGGCTTACATATCATAAAGGGACCTTTATGTCCCTACCTCCTACCTTCCATTGTATCTAAAACCAAAGTCAAGTAGGCTGAGTTGAGGTTGGTTCACCCTTGAAATAACTGTGTATGTCTGAGGGGCCCATATATGAAGGAAGGGTCTCTTACCTAACTTTCCACTTTGTAGAAGCTTTGGTTTTGTTGCTTATATAGCCCTATACACCCCATAAAACCAGTAGCTCTAGGTCCACAAATCCGACAAAAAAATCAAAACAACAGAAAGATGTGTAAAAAGAATGTTTATGAAGTGGTTCCTACATAAAGTCCTAGCCCTGGGAATCATAAACAGACTCCACGGCCTTCACTGGCCCCTTTTCTTCTGTCCCAGAATCATTAGTTTAAGGCTAGGACAGAAGAAAGTCACAAGAACACAATGAACCAGATCCAAGCAGAGGCAATGCGGCATGGCAGAAGGCTGCAATCCTCTCATCTAGGCCTCCCAGAGTGCTAGGATTACAGGCATGAGCCACTGTGCCTGGCCTCAGTTACTTTTCTTATCAAGCTCTATGGGCAGTCCAAGAACCCTCTAGCCTTCTCTGAGCCAACTTAGTTCTAAAGCAGCTGTGATCCTTGCTCTTAAACTGGAAGGAATCAGGAAAACAGGCCAAGTCCAAAACTGTTCCCATAGATCCAGGTCTCTTTGAGGCAGTGGCAGAGCAGAGAACAGTTCCTTAATACTCTTTGTTCAAAGGGAGCTGTCTCTTGTCCTTGCCTGCATTTCGGCGCCTCTTTCGACTCAAGAAGCTCTCCAGCTTCCTTCTGCGTCTCAGCTCCTTGAACTTCTCAGCTAGGGCCAACTGGCGCTGCTCAGCTAAAAGGGAGAATGAAAGCTGGTGAGGAAAGGATGAACCTCTTCTCCCTTTTCCCTTCCCCAAGCCAGGTCAATAACTCCAGCCTTTATGCTGGGATACGTGGATTGTTTAGCATTCACTGGTGGTGTGAGCAAGTCAACTTTTGATACAATCTATCTTAATTCAACCAACTATGAGTTCCTTCTAGTCAAGCATGTGTGGGGGAAACAGATAAAAGAATCCCTGCCATGATATAGTAGAATTAGGGATATAAAACTAATTACAAATAACTCTTCTCTACTGTTTCTAGTTTTCTCTAAGTACCTGGGATCCAGCCTTCATGCCTTCCTTAAAGGAGCTCAGTGACCTTCAATACCGTGTCTTGACACTATAGCCTCCACACTCTTGTCCCAGTAACTGGCCTGCAACAGTTATGTCCCACTCACATTTCTTTAGGAAGTATGGCCGATGGCCCTCCTGGGCCTGAGCCCGCCGTTCATGCTTCAGGGCCAGGCGTAACTCCTGCTGCCGCTTTCGTTCCTGCTGTGCCATTTCTTGCTGTTCCTGGGGAGCAAAGATGAGAGGAGAGGGGACAAGGGTGGGGAGGGGAGGGACCAGAGCAACTGTGAACACCTCCCACCTATAACTGCTCCTCCTACCCACCTGTGATTGTCACCCACTCACCATTCTCTGAAGCAGCTGCTGCAGCTTCTCGTGCTGCTCCCCTGAACGGTGCTTCTTCAACTGCTTTTTCACAAGCTCCACATTGGAATATGAGTATGAGAGTTAGTATTCTGTAAATATTAGCTAAAAGTCTGTACCAAGATTTTAAGAGGTTCACGTATATTTTTAGCTCAATGACACTGAAGCAGTTAATTATTATCATTTTTATGATTAGAAAACAAAAGCATCGAGAGATTAGTAACTTGCCAATTGGTGACACTACCAGTAAATTGAGGGGCCAGGATTTGAATAGAAGAACCATTGTAAAAAACCCCTTAAATCAGTTTCATGCTGCATACCTCTTTTTCTTTGGCTCGGATGTCATCCAAGAATTGGTATGTTTTGTCAAACACCTCAGGATTATATTCCCCTGACAGATCATCAAAGCGGGGGTCCCGGGCAACCTTTGGAGAGAATAAGATTATAAAACAGAACTGTTGGCTCAGCGCCTGTGGCTCAATCGGCTAAGGCGCCAGCCATGTACACCTAAGGTGGCGGGTTCGAATCCCCAGCCTGGGCCCGCCAAACAACAACGATGGCTGCAACCAAAAGATGGCCGGGCGTTGTGGGGGGGGGTGCCTGTGGTCCCAGCTACTTGGGAGGCGGAGGCGGAGGCAGGAGACTCGATTGAGCCCAGGAGTTGGAGGTTGCTATGAGCTGTGATGCCATGGCACTCTACCCAGGGGGACAGCTTGAGGCTCCATCTCAAAAAAAACAAAAAACCAAAAAAACAGAACCTTTTTTTTTTTTTTTTTTTTTTAAGAGACA
>CAUYQV010051096.1:0-12878 GCA_963574575.1 Galagoides demidoff
CCGGGCTGGGGATTCGAACCCGCCACCTTAGGTGTACGTGGCTGGCGCCTTAGCCGATTGAGCCACAGGTGCCGAGCCAGGATAGTCTTTTCAATAAATAATGCTACAACTATATTATATCTATATGGAGAAAAATAAACCTAAACCTTCATTGCACAATACTCATGACTTAATTAAAATTTAATCATAGACCTAAATGCAGAGAAGTATAAAACTTCTAGAAATACATAGAGAATCTTTGTATTAGATTATTAAGTACAAAATGTCCAAGTGTTCCTGTTTTGTTGTTATTGTAAAAGTACACCCTCCTTCTTTCAAACAAATGTTTTAGCTAATTTTTCTACAAAATTTTAGAGTAATTTTTGTGAAACCATGGATAAATAAAAAACATGTTGTTTTTCAAATATGAGTTCTGTCATGGAACCAATGCAGTTCACACAACTTGAAATATCAATGAAGTATTTGGGAAGGATTTGGCTAATGAATGCACAGTAGTTGCCTTTAGGCCTACCTACCTGGGAAGCAGAGGCAAGAGGATCACCTGAGCCCAAGAGTTTGAAGTTACTGTGAGCTGTGACGCCATAGCACTCCACTGGGAGCAAGAAGGTGAGACTCTGTTTCAATTAAAAAAAAAGTCAAGCCAAAGATGGGAGAGATTATTAATAATACATACTTCTGACAGAGATTTGTGTATAGAATATATAGATAATTTTACAACTCAATAAACAAAAAAAAACTAATAAAAAAGGGCAAAAGATTTTGATGAATGCTCCACAAAGCAAAATACACGAAGAGCAAATGTGCAAATACATGAAAAAAAAGTTCTATATATCTTGAGTCACTAGAAAACTAGAACCACAATAAGATATCAATATATATTCACCAGAATGGCTAAAATAAAAAAGATTATCAATTACATGCATTGGCAAGAATATAGAGCAACTAGAATGTTTACATATTTCTGTGAGCGTCTGTAAAATAGTGTTTGGAAAAGAGTTTGGCAATTTCTGGTAATGACAAATATAGATTTACCATATGCCCCCAAATTAAACTTCATTTTATTTCCACTACTTATTGGCTGTGCTTTTGTCTTTAGTGTTTGATCTAAGGTATATAGTATACATCTTTCATTTACTATGGTCTACCTTAAGATAATAATATTCTACTTTATGAATAATGTATGAACCTTATAATAATATTCCTCCATATCCCTCTCCCATCCTTTGTGCTATTGTCATTATAGATTTTACTTTTACATATACTATAGACTCCATAATGCATTGTTATGGGTTTTGATTTGAGAAGTAAGTTATCTTTTAAAGAAATCAAAAGATGAAAAAGAAATTTTGGGGCTGGGCACAGTGGCTCATGCCTGTAATCTCAGCACATCATGGCTCTCTACCAATATATTTACTCACATACATACCATTTCCAGCATTTTCATTACATGTGTAAATCCAAATTTTTACTTCACATTTTTCTTCTTATGCTTGATGAAATTTTTGTAACATTCCTTGTTGTTCAGATAGGCTGATGATGAGTCCTGGCTGTTTTTTGTCTGTTCACTTTGTTTTTATGAATTATAGATGATTTATTTTATGACTTAAAATAATGCTATATGTGTTTACATAGTAGGCTCTTCGTGAAGGCCTTTAACTTGTACGTGCATTCAATGGACTTTCAGTGGTGGTAGTGGTGTGTGTGTTTATCCTGTTTAGGGCACACTGAAATGCCTAGATCTTTGGGTTTATGATTTTATAAAATTTGGCAACTTTTTTGCCATTTTATTAATCAGAAAAAGAAAATAATTTTATAATTATTGCAAAGATATTAATTATTCCTGATTCTAAAATCTTACATTTTAGGAAGATAACTGGCATTATTGTAGAGAGTTAGTAGTAAAAGATGGGGGGAGGAGAGATGGGGAAGAAAACTGTTAAAGAGATATTGATTAAACAATTGAATGTAGTTGGATCAGCAGTGAACATTTTTTAGAAAACCTACCGTGTGCATACAGCAAGATCTGTCCTTGAGGAGCTGATAGTCATACTAGGAGAAACACTTAAGTGATAATTTTAGCGAAAATGTGTTCAATTTTTTTATTAAAAACTATTTTTACTGGATCTAGATTTGTCTACATTGACAATTCCCCCATTCTGCTGACTTGCATAGCTTCTGAAAAAAAGGCTGTGAAAATTCTTGTCATTATTCTTCTGTATATAATGTGTTTTCCTATGGTTGCTTTCAATACTTTCTGTTTATCAGAATTTTTTTTATATTTTATTTTATTTTATTTCAATTTTTTGAGACAGAGTCTCATTTTGTCAACCCTGTTAGAGTGCTGTGGAGTCTTAGCTGTTAGCAACCTCAAACTCTTGGGCTCAAGCAATTCTCTTGCTTCAGCCTCCCAAGTAGTTGGGATTACAGGCTCCCACCACAATACCTGGCTATTTTTAGAGCTGAGGTCTCTCTCTGGCTCAAATGGTTTTGATCCTGTGAGCTCAGGCAATCTACCCACGTAGGCCTTCCAGAGTACTAAGATTACAGGTATGAGCCATCACACCCAGCGTTTTTGTTTTTTTTTTTTTTTAAACAATTTGATTATGATGTACCTTGGTGGTAGTGGTGGTAATGGTGGTAGTGGTGTATGTGTTTATCCTGTTTAGGGCCCACTGAAATGCCTAGATCTTTGGGTTTATGATTTTATAAAATTCGGCAACTTTTTTGCCATTATTTTTTCAAATATTTTTTGTTCCCATTCTCTTCTGGGATTCCAATTACTTGTGTGAGAGATCACTTGATACTGTCCCACTGATTACTAAGATTTGGTTTTATTCTCCCAGTCTTTTTCTCTCTGTGCTTCATTTTGGATGGTTTCTAATGCTATGTCTTTAGGGTTACTAATCTTTTCTTCTGTAGTTTTAAATTTGTTATTAGTCTCATATAGTTAAGTATTTATTTCAGGTATGATATTTTCTATCTTTAGAACAAGTTTCCTTTGATTCCTCTAATATATTTCTTGGTTGTCCTCATTATGTTAATGTTTTGTTTTACATCATTGAATATATGGAACATATTTATAAAAACTATTTTATTTATTTATTTATTTATTTTTAGAGACAGAGTCTCACTTTATCACCTTCAGTAGAGTGCTGTGCCATCACAGCTCACAGCAACCTCCAACTCCTGGGTTTAGGTGATTCTCTTACCTCAGCCTCCCAAGTAACTGGGACTACAGGTGCCTACCACAATGCTGAGCTATTTTGTTGTTGTTGTTGTTGCAGTTTGGCCTGGGCTGGGCTCAAACCTGCCACCCTTGGTATATGGGGCCCACACCCTACCCACTGAGCCACAGGTGTTGCCCTTAATTTATTTTATTTTTTAGAAAAGAGTTTCACTATGTCACCCTTGGTAGAGTGCTGTGGCATCACAGCTCACAGCAACCTCAGACTCTTGGGCTTAAGAGATTCTCTTGCCTCAGCCTCCCAAGTAGCTGGGACTATAGGTACTCACCACAACACCCAGCTGGCTATTTTTGTTGCAGTTGTCATTGTTGTTTAGCTGGCCCGGGCTGGGCTCAAACCTGCCAGCCTCCGTGTATGTGGCTGGGGTCGTAACCACTGTGATACAGGTGATGAGCCTTCAAAGTCTATTGTTAAGACTGGACTAGAGGAAGCTTTGCCCTAGGACAAATTATTTTAGTTACAATTCTAAGGAATGGCTGTTTTTGCATCTCTACCAGCTGCCCTGTGTATTTAATGATGTCTCTATACTTCTGGTGATGGAAATTGGACTAATTTCTAAACCTGGGAATTATTTGGCTTACAGTTCTTACATCTTTCTGGTAATTGTTCTGTCCTGGAAGTTATTCTTGCCTATCCTCATGGGCTTTCACGCTGCCTATGCATAGATTGATACTTATTCAATGACACAAAGGGATGCCTGTATAAATTTCTGGAACTTTTTCTCTGTCCAACTTCTTCTTATATAACTTCTTCCTCCTCTGAATTTCACTAATTTCAGTTCTCTTGACCTTCCAATATCTCTCTGTCACATATGTGTGAGATGACTGGGTTTTGTTCGGATTCTCTATCTCTGTAATGCAACTGGGAAATTACTTCCAGACAGAAAGTCTTGAGGTAGAAGGGCCTACATTGTTTCCTCCCCTACCCTTGGGGATCAAAGTACTGTATTGTCTCTAGTTCAATGTCTAAAAATGGTTCTTTCTTGTATGTTTTTACATGTTTTTCTTAAGGTGTTTATGATTATAGACTCTTTTACTCATGCAAGCCAAGAAGAAGAATTTTAGGAATCTATGTTTTATTTTGTTCTAAGAGAAGTGAGATATTATAGGGTTTTTTTCCGGGGGGGCGGAGCTGGGCAGAGGAGTAATGTGACTTATGGTTAATATTTTCAAAATACCATTTTGGCTACCTTGTATCAAATGAACTGGAGTGACAAAGGAATGGAATCAGAAAAACCAGTAGGAAAATATTGTAGGAATCTAAATAAGGCTAGGTGCAGGTTTATGCTAGGGCAGATGAGATAGTTTTCAGAAATATTGCGTTTAGTTTTGAACATTAAATGTGATTTGTGAATTGGTGGAACATGAAGAGGGGAATCTTATAAGGGCAGGGGGAGACAATAATTTCATTCAGAATATAGTGAATTGTGATGTCTATTAGAAAATCTAAGAAGAGGAGATATAAAGTAGGCAGTCTAATCTATATCTTAGGCTCAGGGGAGATGTATAGAGTGGAAAAATAAATTTGAGATTTGTAGACATAAGAGTTTTAAAGTTATGGGAATAGCTGAAACACTCCTAAAGGGGTGGTTAAAATAATAAAACTTGACATCCCCTCTGGTAGGGCATATGCTAGCTTTTTTTTTTTTTTTTTCTTGAAGAGATAGGGTCGTGCTCTGTTGCCCAGACTAGAGTGCAGTTGCACATTTTTTTTTTTTTATTATTTTATTTATTTATTTATTTTTGAGACGGAGCCTCAAGCTATCCCCCTGGGTAGAGTGCCATGGCATCACAGCTCATAGCAACCTCCAACTCCTGGGCTCAAGCGAGTCTCCTGCCTCTGCCTCCCAAGTAGCTGGGACCACAAGCACCTGCCACAACGCCCGGCCATTTTTTGGTTGCAGCCATCATTGTTGTTTGGCGGGCCCAGGCTGGGGATTCGAACCCGCCACCTTAGGTGTATGTGGCTGGCGCCTTAGCCGATTGAGCCACAGGCGCCGAGCCGGAAGGGTTGAATTAGATCCAAATGTCTTATGAGCACCCTGAGAACCCACTGAGAGCTGCAGCTGCTTCCATTGAACCAGCTATTGATGCATTCGTTTCTCAAATACAATGTCAAGTATCCCACTAGCTCCACACTTTTCTTTTACATTTATAATAAAAATATTTATTAATGCAAAATGTTTTAGTACTTAGCTATGTACATTTTCTATATTAGTGATCACAAACTTGGGTCCTGACTGATGATTTTAAAAGACTCTCTGAAGGGCCATTACATAATTAGGATTATTACCTCAGGAAGTTTTTGTTTATCTGTGATGGTAGATCTTGTGAAAATTACGCACAAACCTTTTTTTGTTGTTGTTCATCATCTATCATTAGTGTTTATATATCTATTGTGTGCCCAAAGACAACTCTTCTTCCAATGTGGCCCAGAGAAGCCAAAAGATTAGGCATCCCTTGGCTAAATCATAGACATTTCTTCTTAAGTAAGAAAGTCTTGATGACACCACACTTCTCATATATAATGACATACTTAGTCTTTGTAGGTGAAAACATTTCTGTTATCAGTTTTCATATTTCTGAAAATACAGTTGTTTCAGTGCCTATATTCCAGAATAGTAAAGTTATTTAGCCAGTGTTTGACACATGGAAATATAAAAATGAGAAAATAGAAAAAGTTATTATACTGTAAAAGTATAAGAGAAAACCTGCTGCAGATAATACATAACATGCCAAATCTAACAAAAAACTAAGTTGGATAAATCATACCAAAAAAAAAAATTCTTCAGTTGGTCATTAAGGGAAGTGGTCAGGGTCTTTAATTGTACTCTAAAATATTAACATTAGTACTCTGGTAAGACCAAAAGGAACTCATAAGTTTATACACAAAATGTGAAAACTATTTTATTGTTAAAAGGTCAAAGATATATGTGATCTGAAGGGAAACCAGAGTATCATTTTATTGTTTAATATAGAGGCATGCTCTTTATTCAGCTCTAGTTGATTGGACAGAGTTAGTCATGATAAAGTAGTCAGTTTTGATATTTTGGGCACAAGTGCGCTAAGTGGTAAATATTTCTTTTAATAGATGTGACATCTACTTAATGGTTATAATCTCTTTGTCATAATAGAATCATGTATAAATATATTTTAAAACTCAGGTCAAAAACTGACACCAAAAATTCCTCGAATATTTTGAAATAATTATTATAAACAAGTCCTAATAGTTCAATTCAATATTTAATTTTAGTGTAATAAATTTCCTCCAATAGCAATGGTTCTGCCGGTGCTGACTTCAAAACTTCAACATCTACATTCTGTTTAAAAAGAAATTATTAAGATAAGGGATCTCTGTATCAATTGGATATTTCATCTAGGTCTATATATTTATTCCAATCTTTATAAGTGACCATACTTACATATTATGTTTAAAAATGACAATATCCCTATGCTTATTAAAATTATCTTAAAGGAATCATCTCACATAATTCCAAACCAACAGGTAATTGTCTATAGAACTAATGTCCTTATTGAATCTATTTAGTTTTTAATTTCCAATAATGAATAGCAAATTTTCCAATATTTGCTCATTATGGAAGATATTTCTTTGACTTTACTGCTTCTGACTAAACCTCGTTCCTTCATTCTTTAAACAGAATAAGTAGTATATCTCTGGAAAGACTCACCTGCTACTATGAATTACTTGTATTGACCTAATTCCATTTCCAAGCTCTATTGTTCTATGAATTCTCATTTATAATTTTTATTACCATCTATAGTCATTGTAAGACAGTACCTTAAACATATTTAACTGAATGAATAATTATTCTGAAAACTAAGATAATTGGATATCAATGAATACCTAAATTTAAAGAAATGGTAAATATCACACATTTAATGTTGGTGAACTATATTACATCATTTATTTATTATGCTTTTATTTTTAAAAGCCACAATTTTATTATTTAGTCAAAATAATTTTAAAGGTAGTTATTCAGCTACTCCACTACATTGGGTATACTGAATTATTCTATTCCTCTGGATAAGATGGAGAAACAGGGGCTTGTATCCCAAACGTACACACCTTACCATTAAACATAGTCTCTTATTTCAGCACATTGTACCCCATAAATACATTAGTGTGCACATGATGTACCACTTTATGATTTAATAAAAAAGAAAAGAAGATAAAAGAAAAGTACTGAGTCACATGGGGGCAATAAATAGGATCCTGGTTATCAGAGGCTCAATGGGTGGGGAGCGAGAGAGTGGATAGTTAGAGGACAAAAGTACAGACAGAGGGGATAAGTTCTAGGGTTCCATAGCACAATAGGGTGACTGTAGTTAACAAGACTATGTTGCATATTTCAAAGTAGCTAGAAAAGAAGATTTAGAATGTTCTCAACACCAAGAAATGATAAATATTTAAGGTGATGGACATCCCAGTTACCAATATGTGCATTGCATGCTTGTATCAAAATATCACATGCACCCCACAGTCTGTGTAACAATTTCATATTGATAAAATTTAAAAATAAAAAAGAAATAAAGTCAGAAAATAAAATAAAGTTCAAAAAAATCAGTTAATGAATTTTTATCTGTAATAACTTGATCTAACTATTAATTTTCTTTATACACCTAAAACATCTGGAAGGTTTAATACCATGCCAATTATTCCAGGTCAATTTGCTCAATAATTCATATCAAGCTCAGAAGTGATGATTTAGTTTAATAAAAACCTGAGATTTTTGCCAAATCACGATATGTATTATCCTTAAGCTGTTCATATAAAATTATTTTTCCATTTTTCTTATTTGAAAACTATAGAGTTTATTTTTTCTACACATTTTTGGTAATTATGTGCCACAGAGAGCAGATTTGATTCCATTCTATGACTAACAATTCAAAGTAGACAAAAGATAATAGCAAAAAGATTCAGTGGCTATGAGAATATATATATGTGTTAGGAAAGAAATTAAACCTTTTTATGAATATGTAATAGATATACATATTTATAAGGTATTTGATATTTCAATATTTTTATACAAAGCATAATATCCAATATCAAAAATGAGTAACAGAGGTATTCCATCACTTCAAATATTTGTAATTACTTTGCCTTAGTACCGCTGAGTGGATAAAGAAAGAGTGGTATATGGGCAGCGCCTGTGGCTCAAGGAGTATATATCGGGGGTGGCGGGTACAAGCCCAGCCCCGGTCAAAACTAAAAAAAAAAAAAAAAAAAAAGAGTGGTATATGCACACAATGACATATTATTTTCCTATAGAGAAGTATGAAATCTTGTCAACTACAAAAGCACAGATGGAATTGTAGAGCATTGTGTTAATTGCCATAAGCCAACTACTTCGGAATTAAGCCAGATGTATGGCATGTTTTCAGTGTTGTGTGGGAGATAAAAAACTGTTAGCTCCATTATACTTGTATCTCATAGAGGTAGCAAATAGAATGGTAGTTACCAGAGTCTGGGAGGAATGAATATTTTGAAAATAAATTTTCTATTTTCAGTTTTGTCAAAGATCATGTTCTCTGGACATAGATGGTTTTATATACACTGGGGAGAAAAAATCCTATTCAAAAATTGCTGGTGCAGGGAATATTGGGTAGTCACACGCAGAAGAATGAAACAGGACCCATATCTCTCACCACTCATAAAAATTAATTCATGATGAATAAAAGAATTAAATGTAAGGCATGAAACCATTACAGTCTGTAAGAAAACATATTAAAAAAAACTCTCCTAGATACAGGCCTACCCTAAAAATTTATGACTAAGATCCCAGTGGCAATTACAGCAACAGCATAGATAAATAAAAGGAACTTAACTAAATTATAAAACTCTGCATGGCTAAGATAATAATCAACAGAGCAAATAGACAACCTAGACATTGGGAGAACATATTAACAAGCTATACATTTAATAGAGAGCTAACAACTTGTATCTGCAAAGAACTTAAGCAAATCTGACTGAAAAAAACCACCCCATGAAAAAATGGGCAAAAGACATGAAAAGAATCTTTTCAGAAAAAAATAGACAAATGGCCAATAAACATATTTTAAAATGTTCAATGCTAATAATCAGGGAAATGCAGATTAAAATCACAGTTAGATACTACCCTACCTCATTTAGAAAGTCTTTTATTAAAAAGTACAGAGCAATAAATTTGGCATGGACGCAGAGAGAAGGGATTGTCTATACACTGTTGGTGGGACTGCAAATTAGTATAATCTATATAGGAAACTGTATGGTGTGTCCTCAAAGAACTAAAAGTTGACCAGCCATTCCAATATGGGGTATTAACCAAAGGAAAATAAGCAATTTTATAAAAAAAGAAAAATGTTTATTGCAGCACAATTTACCATTGCAAAGATGTGGAATCAACTCAAATGCCTTTTAGTTCATGAGTGGATCATGAGATACTACTCAGGCATAAAGAAGGATGAATTAATGCCTTTTGCAACAATTTGGATTAAATTTGAGACCTTTATCCTAAGCATAAGTATCTAAAAGTAGAAAAATAAGCACTACATGCACTTGCTATTAAACCAGAACTAACAGATGAGCACACATCTGTACAAAAGGAAGTAAAAGTGAGTGGAAAGCAAGTAGTTGGGGAGAGGAGGTAATAGATGAAAACCTACCTAATGGGAACAATGAACTCCATTTGGGTAATGGGTACAGTCACAGTAGCCCTGACTTAAGCTACAAAAGCAAGTGGTGTAACCACAAACATTTGTACTCCTGTATTCTGAAATAAAAAAATAAACTTTGCTATTTTCAATGGGCTAAACTATTTTAGAAATATCTTTTTATATTTTACTCAGAAAATCAAAATAAATAACTTTCAAGAAATTTAAGAACTTTTAAGTTAATAAAGTTGTTAATAATGTGTTCACTTACATGTATTTTGTCTTTTTATGTAGAGAAGAAGCCTAATGACACTCTTAGAATAAGGAGTTCAGGATAATTTTGCCTCCTACTTTTTATAGAAATCTGATTTAATATTTGGCCCAATCAAAACAATTAGCAGGTGTATCATAAATACAGTTTTTTTAATGTGCACACAAGGACAGGAAACTGGGGCCCTGAGCCCGAGGATAACAAAGTGCCATAGATTCAGGTTGTCGCCAGGGCATAGTAACAGGACTGTGGTTAAGCCTTTTCTGCTAGAGTTAAGCAGAAAAACCATTGTCCAGATAAAGAGTATGTGCTGGCACATACAAATGGACAGACCAGACAAAAAAGAGAGAAGGAGAGATGGTAAGAAGAGAAAAGCTTCCTGGTGACTTTCCACCTTGGAATGTACTCCAATTTATTATACTTTATCTCCAAGATATCCTTTTATATTCTTACTTATTTAATTCAGCTTCAGTGATGATGTTTCTTGGGAACAAATGATTCCTTTTAAATGGATTATTTTCCAATGGGTGTTTTGTACAATATTGAATTTCTCTGTCTCTTTGTTCTCTCTGTGTCCTTACTGTGTTTCTTTATCTTTCTCTAACTCTTAACTCCTCTCCCTTTTCTTCTTCCCTCACCATTCTCCCTTCTCCCTCACATTAGCAAAGAGGATTAGATTTAGATGGAGCCATAGATTTAGATTGATGGAGCCATACCAAAGCTTCGTGTTGACATACAACTTAATTCATACTTCTATATTCTTAATTGTATTGTGCAATAAGTAGTAGGTATGAATTGTAGCATTTCATATTTCTTTAACTTGTGCTTTATTTATGGTTTACAATTTTGATAAGGGGAATGTTTAGGCTTGGAAATAGTCAAGAATGATCACCTGAAAATGAACTTATATTTATCATTAGTTGTTGTGATTTGAATAAATTAATACAAAGGTATAACATAGACAAATTTTAAATGAGTAAGTTAAAGAATGAGGCTAATTTTATGATTTATAATCTGTTTGAAATGTTGCAACATACACCATTTGTATATATCACATACACATTTGCAAAATTATGTGGGTATGATGTAGGTGCCAATGTAATACATTGATCTTTTAATGCCAGTTTATCTAAACTAATATTATTAGCAAACAAAAATTTAAAAGTCTTACAGTTTCTACTGAGACTTGTCTTTACAAGAGGGACTGTATCTGGAAAAAATCTCTGGAGACAAATATAAATATTTTATTTATAATTCTTGGTTTCTGGAAATGAAAAGCACTAACCACAGTCTCTAGTGCACTATTTAATTCTTATGACCACATTACAAAAAAGAAGTCTTTTCTTTGCTATTTTTCTTTTTTCACATCATAAGTTGTATGGTATACAGAAATCATTCAAAAGGAAGTGGTCACGGCTCCACTCAAGTCCAAAACCCAGGAAGACCAGCAAGGATAAAACTGCTTCAAACAGAGTCCTTCACCAATTCCAATAGTGTTTATACAAACCTTGATTTTGAATAATTTGAAAGTAAAATAATATATTACTTACTTTATCTTTCTTTCCATAAAGATTCTTTTCTTTTTGAGCTTGTAGTTTTTATTAAGGTAATAATTTTGGTTGTCGTTTTTCCATTTTTCCTGAAAAGGAGATTTCAATCTTTTTTATAATTGGTGAAAATGTAGCATTTGATGTTAAAACAGAATCTTAATGCCATTATGTTTAATCATGCCTCTGTTTCATTACAGCTATTTTGTTGTTGTTGTTTGTGTCAAATCTATTTTGACACAAAGAATATTAATAGTTCGAACATCCCAGGATAACAAATGTAAAAATATGTGTGTTTAAGCCCACTTACTGTTGTTATAAAGGAATACTTAAGGCCAGGTGATTTATTAAAAAAATATATTTATTTGGTTCCTGATTTTGATGTATGGAAAAGTTCAGGATTGGGCATCTTCATCTGGCAAGGATCACAGGCCACTCTCACTCAAGATGGAAAGGTAAGAGAGGTGTGCAGAGCTCACATGACAATGGAGGAAGCAGAGTGAGAGGGAGGAGCTAGGCTCATTTTAACAATCAGCTCTTGCAAAGACTAAAGAAGTTATTTCTTACAGCAAGGATGGTGCAAAGCCATCCAAAGATTCATAGGGATCTGCCTCCAATAACCAAATACCTCCTATTGGGCCCCATCTCCAACATTGGGGATCAAATTTCAACACTAGTTTGGCAGGATAAAGACCTAAACTATAGCATTCTGCCACCCATCCCCCACTTCTCATGGCCTTCTCTCATTGCAAAATATAATCATCTCATATCCAAAGTCTTACCTCACTCCAGCATCAACTCAGAAGTCCAAAAAGTCCTATCTAAGCCTGAAGACAAATGCTGTCCAGCTATGAGCTTGCAAAATTGAAAGCAACTTACTTCACAGTTAGGTAGACATTGTGTAAATATTCCCATTCCAAAAGGCAGAAAACAGCCTAAGGAAAGAGGTAACAGGTCTCACTCAAGGTAGAGTGACCAGATTTTAGCATTGGTAAAGCTGGACAACGGGGGGGTGGGGGGGTGGGGGTGGGTGGCAGGGATGGGGCAGGGCAGGGCCTGACAACAATGCAAACTTTGATAATCAGTTCTCAATAATCACTTCTCAACAATTATTTGTTATTATTATAGTTTAACATTATAAAATTAACAAAAATAATATAAAACT
>CAUYQV010051102.1:0-14623 GCA_963574575.1 Galagoides demidoff
TACACCTCCTTATTTTGAAATTAATCCATAGTTTTCATAGGAATGTTATAACCTAATTATAGCCTTAGAAAATGGGAAGGGGGTGGGAGAGGGGAGGTTAGGGGGGTGGATGGGGAGAGGGAGGGTGATTGGTGGGGTCACCTCTATGGTTTATCCTACAAGGGTACAAGTGAATCTTTCTAAAAGCAGAGTATGAATGTCTTAACTCAATAACTAGGAAAATGACATGAAGGCTATGTTAACCAGTTTTATGAGAGTATTTCAAAATGTATATGAAAACACCACATTGTACCCTGTGATTGCATTAATGTACACAGCTATGATTTAATAAAAAAGAAAGAAGGAAAGAAAGCTATAACTTAATTATAGCCTAAAAATAAGGAGAGGTTGAGAGGGTAGGGGAGGGGTGTGAATAGGTAGAGGGAGGGTGATTGAAGGAATCACCTCTATGGTTTATCTCACAAGGGTACAAGCAAATCTTTCTAAAAGTAGAATATGAACATCTTAACACAATAACTAAGAAACTAACATGAAGGCTAAGTCAACCAGTTTGATGAAAATATTTAAAATTGTATATGAAAACACCACACTGTACCCCATGATTGCATTAATGTACACAGCCATGAATTAATAAAAAAAAAAATCTTGAAAGCAAGAGAAAACAAACACCTTCTTATAGGGAAAAATAATACAAATGGGGGGGGTTAAATTTCTCACCACAAACATTAAAAAAAATGACAGAATATTTTTCATGTGCTGAAAGAAAACCCAAATTCTATATCCAGTAACACTGTCCTCAGAAATCAAGGGAAAACGAATACCTGAAGTAAAACAATTTATCACCAGGAGACCTACCCTATGACAAAGGTTATATAAACAGAATGGAAATTATTATAAAAGAAGGAACCTTGGCACACTAGTAAGAACAAAGAGAAAAGAAAAAATTAATACAATTATGTGTGTGAGCATGTGTGTGTGTGTATACATACACTTCATCTCAATTTGATCGTATTGGCATTTCATGAACAGAAATGAAACCTCCCTTCATGTTTTTTCCTACTGTATTTCAAGCAACATGAGATAGTGCTAAAACTTTTGTTTTAGATATCATCGAACCTATGTAATGGATAAGAAATCATATAAAGACTACACTACTGCATCCTACCAAAATGTCCTACTCAACAAACAACATATATATATATATCTTCAGGGCCTTTCCCTGTGAGGAAAAATAAATGGTTGGAAAGAAATTCTTTAAAAAAATAAAACAATAAAAGGTCCAGATAGTAATTTCAATAAAACTCACCAAATTAGACTAAAAGGGTCTGAGATGAATAAAAGTGCAAAAAGGTCTCTGGCCTTCCGAAAAAAAAAAAAAAAGTTATTGCTTTAAACTAACTTTTCGATTGGTTTTCTATGCAAAAATGGATATCTTATACTTATCTCCAAGTCCACAAATCTACTTTGTCCAATATTACTAAACTAATTTTTTAAAATTTCTGTTTATATGGCATGCTTCCCGTTCTTTTACTTTCATTATTTATGTATAATATTTTAGAAGTCAAATGTGCCTATGTTTTGTATAATCTTTCTTTTTGCTTTAAATTTATCTTTTGTTTTTAACTGCAGTATTTAGTCTACCTACATATAATTCTATATGTAAGTTCAAATCTTTTAGCTTAATCATAGCTTTTAAATTTGTCCAACATTTATGACACAAATCCTACATATATAATGATTATATTTTCCCTATTATTTTCTTATCATTGCTTATGCTTAAGGGGAGAGAGAGGGGATGGGAGGGGTAGGATGGGTGGAGAGAGGGGGACTGCTGGAATTACACCTATGATTTATCCTATAAGGGTACATGTGACTCTTTCTAAGTGCAGAATATAAAGGTCTTAACATAACAACTATGAGAATGACATGAAGGCTATGTTAACCAATTGGATGGAAGTATTTCAAATTGTATATAGAAACAACACATTGTACCCCATGATAGTATTAATGTGCACAACTATGATTTAATTAAAAAATTCTTTTTTCCTCCCAATGATTTTAATAATTATATAGAATTATGATTTGGGGGTATGTGCTGTCTTTGTAGTTGGTCAACTTAGCTCTATAAGATACTCCCAACTCTTTTCTTTTAACTAATAAATATTTTATTTTTTAATTTTTTTATTAAATCATAAATGTGTACATTGATGCATTTATGGAGTTTGGTGTATAGATTTGAAATATGATGTGAAATGTTTACATTGAACTGATTAACATATCCATCACAATTATATCCTTTTCTTAATACTTTTGAAATGCACCATTTCATCATGCACCTTAGGTGAGGTCCCCCCAAATATCCACCCTCTTCCCACTTCCCCCTACCCTTCATTCTCTCTCCTCTTCCATTCTACCATCTAGACTATGGTTGTGTTTTACAATTTGTATGAATGTGTAGGATCTTATATATTGATTTCATAGTAGTACTGAGTACATTGGATACTTTTTTCCCATTCTCTAGATGCTTTGCTAAGAAGAATATGTTCCAGAACCATCCAAGTAAACATAAATGATGTGAAGTCATCATCTTTTGTTGGCTGCATAGTATTCCATAGTGTACATGTACCACAAATTTGTTAATCCATTCATGGGTTGATGAACACTTGGCTGTTTCCACGTCTTGGCAATCAGGAATTGGGCTGCAATGAATATTCTTGTGCAAATGTCTTTGTTGTAAAATGATATTTGATCATCTGGGTATATACCTAGTAGAGGAATTGCAGGACTGAATGGCAGGTCTACTTTTAGTTCCTTGAGTATTCTCCAAATTTCTTCCCAAAAAGGTCATATTAGTTTGCATTCCCACCAGCAGTATACAAGTGTTACTTTCTCTCCTCATCCACACCAACATCGCTAGTTTGGGGATTTTGTTATGTGGACTAATCTTACTGGAATTAGATGACATCTCAAAGTGGTTTTGATTCTCATTTCTCTAATGATTAAAGATGATGAGCATTTTCTCATGTGTTTGTAGACCATGTGCCTGTCTTCTTCTGAGAAGTTTCTGTTCAAGTTTTTTGCCCACAAAGAAATGTGGTTATTTGTTCTTTTCTTATTGATTAGTTTGAGTTCTCTGTGGATTCTATTTATCAGACATTTGTCAGAGCATAAACTGCAAAGATCTTCTCCCATTCTGAAGGCTGTCTGTTTGCTTTACTTACTTTGCTCTTGGCTGGCAAAAGCTTTTCAGTTTGATCAGGTCCCAGTAATGTATTTTTGGTGCTGCTTCAATTGCCAAGGGGGTCCTCCTCATAAAATATTCTCCCAGGTCAATTCTTTAAGTGTTCCCCCTGCACTGTCTTCTAGTATTTTTGTAGTTTCATGTCTTAATTTTAAATCTTTTATCCAGTGAGAATAAATTTTTGTTAATGGTAAAAGGTGAGGGTCTAGTTTCAGTCTTCTACAACTTGCCAGCCAGTTTGCCCAGCACCATTTGTTAAATAGAGAGTCTTTGCCAAACTAAATGTTTTTGATACAATTATCAAAGACCAAATAATGACTAGAAGCTAGGTTCATCTCTTGATTCTTTATTCTCTTCCAGACATCTACCTCTCTATTTTTGTGCCAGTACCATAATGTTTTAATCACTATAGATTTACAGTATACCCTGACATCTGCTAACATGATACCTCCTGATTTGTTTTTATTTATTTATTTACTTACTTATTTATTGAGACAGAATCTCACTATGTTGCCCTTGTTAGAGTACCATGTTGTCACAACTCACACCAACCTCAAAGTTTTGGGCTTAAGCAATTCTCTTGCCTCAGCCTCTCAAGTAGCTGGGACTACAGGCACCCACTACAATGCCCACCTATTTTTTTGTTGTTGTTGTCAATGTTGCGAGGCAGGCCCTGCTGGGTTCTAACCCACCAGCCTGAGTGTATATGGCCATTACCCTAAACACTGAGCTATGGGCAGAGAGCTTATTTTTTTTTGGGGGGACAAAGTCTCAAGCTGTCATCCTGGGTAAGTTTTGTGCTGTCATAGCTCACAGCAACCACAAACTCTAGGGCTTCAGTGATTCTCTTGCCTCAGCCTCCCAACTAGCTAGGACAACAGGCGCCCACCACAATGCTGGAATACTTTTCATTGTTGCAGTTATCATTGTTATTTTAGCTGCCCTAGGCCAAGTTTAAACCCACCAGCCTCAGAGTATGTGGCCAACGCCATAGCTATTGACCTATAGGCACCACTCTGTTTTTATTTCTAAGAAATATATTGTCTATTTGAAGTTTTTTCTGATAACATATAAAACAAAGCACTATTTTTTCAATCTCCTTAAAGTATTACAATGATGCTTTAATAGTGATAAAAATCTGTTAATTTCTTTGGGTAGTGTAGACATTTTAACAATGTTGATTCTTTCCAGCCATGAGCATGGTATAATTTTCCATTTGTTAACATCTTCAGTTATTTATTTTCTCAGAGTTTCATAATTCTCTTTTATAGAGATCTTTCACATCCTTTATTAGGTAAATTTCCAGATATTTCATCTTCCTTGGCACCACTGTAAAGGTATTAGAGTCTTTGACTAATTTTCAATTTGACTATTGTTGACATTTATAAAAGCTAATGATTTATAACTATTGGTTTTGTATCCTGAGATGCTGCTATATACCTTGATTGCTTCTAAGAGTTCTGAAGTTGAGTCCCTGGGATTTTAAAAGTATAGGATAATATCTTCTGTGAAGAGTGAGGGTTTGATCTCCTCTAAGCCTATTTGGATTCCCTTGATTGCTTTCTCTTGCCTGACCATGATGGCTAAGACCTCCATTACTATGTTGAATAGCAGTGGAGACAGTGAGCATCCTTGCCTAGTTCCAGATTGAGTGGAAATGTTTTTAATTTTAATCCATTCATTATAATATTGGCTGTGGGATTGCTGTGTATAACCTCTATCAGTTTAAGAAATGTCCCTTCTATGCCTATTTTCATAAGTGTTCTGATCATGAAAGGATGCTGGTTATTATCAAAAGCTTTTTCTGCATCAAATGAAGTAATCATATGATCTTTTTTATATTTTTTATATTGTTTTATATTGTTTTTTATATTGTTTGTGTGATGTATTATATGTATAGATTTGTGTATTTTTAACCAACTCTGTAACCCTGGAATAAAGCCAACTTAATTGTGGTGTATAATTTTTTTGATGTGCTGTTGAATTATGTTTGCTAAGATATTATTGAATATTTTTTCATCAATATTCATTAATGATATTAGTCTATCATTTTCTTTCTTTTGTGGATCCTGTCCTGGTTGAGGGAACAGGGTGATATTTGCTTCATAGAATGTGCTGGGAATTATTCCTTCCTTTCCAATGCTTTGGAAAAGGTTGTATAATATAGGTACCTCTTTAATGATTTGATAGAATTTGGATGTGAAGCCATATGGTCCCAGACTTTACTTTTGGGGGATAATTCGTATAGTTGAAGCTATTTTAATAATTTACAGAGGTCTATTCAAGATTTCTAATTCTTTCTGGTTGAGTCTAGGAAGGTATTGATCTGTTTCCTTCAGATTTTCAAATTTCTGAGAATAGAGATTTTTGTAGTAATAATTGAGGATTTTTTGAATTTTGACGTGTTATTTCTCTTTCATTGTTTCTGATAGACAATATTAGAGATTTTACTTTTCTGTTTCTGGTCAGGTTGCCCAAAGATTTATCAATTTTTTTAATATTTTCAAAAAACAAACTTTTTCTTTCATTGATCTTCTGAATGATTCTTTTGTTTTCAGTTTCATTTAATTCTGCCCTAATTTTGGTTATTTCTTATCTTCTTCTGAGTGTGGGGTTGTAATAGTCTTCTTTTTCCAGTTACCTAAGATGAGTCATTAAGTTGTGTGCTTCCTCTGTTTCTATTTTCTTGATGAAGGCTTCCAATGCTATAAATTTCCCTCTTAGGACTGCCTTTGCAGTATCCCACAGGTTTTGATAATTTAATTTGTGTCTTCATCATAATTTTGTTCCAAAATTTGGTGATTTCCTACTTAATCTTGTCTTTGACTCAGCTATCATTCAACCTAAGGTTAGTGCCCCTGACTTGAGTGTGAAGATTCCTTTTGCTGTTGAGTTCAACTTTTATTCCATGGTGATCCAAGAAGATACAAGGAATAACTTCTATTCTTTTAAATTTACTGAGATTAGACATATGTCCTAAGATATGATCAACTTTGGAGGATGCTCCCTGGGCTTATGAGAAGAATGTATATTCAATTTTATTAGGATGAAGTATTCTGTGGATGTCTGTTAAGTCTATTTCTTCTAGGGCTAGTTTTAAGTCTAATATTTCTTTATTCAGTTTCTTCTTGGAGGATCTAACCAACACAGTCAAAAGGGTGTTAAAATATCCAACTATTATAGTGCAGGAATAAATCAAGTTGTTCATATTCATTAGTGTTTGCTTTATAAATGGAGGAGCATAGGTTCAGCGCCTGTGGCTCAAGATGCTAAGGCACCAGCCACATACATCTGAGCTAGTGGGTTCAAATCCAGCCCAGGCCCACCAAACAACAATGATGGCTGCAACCAAAAAATATCTGGGTGTTGTGGTGGGCACCTATAGTCCCAGATACTTAGGAGGCAGAGGCAGGAGAATCACTTGATCCCAGGAGTTGGAGGTTTCTGTGAGCTGTGATGCCATGGCACTATGCCCAGGGGGACAGTTTGAGGCTCTGTCTCAAATAAAAATTGAGGAGCATTTTGGTAGGGTTTATAAATGTTAATTACTGTAATCACTTAATGTTGGGTGTTTCTCTTCACAAATATGTAATGGCCATCCTTCTCTTTCTTAGTATTTGTAAATTTAAAGCCAATTGTATCTGCAAATAAAATTACAACCCCTGTATTTTTCTGATTTCCATTTGCCTGTATTATACATGTCCATCCCTTCGCCCTGAGACTATTTCTATATCTTTAAAGTAGATGAGATTGTTGTATGCAATAGATATCTGGTCTGAGTTTATGTATATAGCAAGCCAACCTGTACCTCCTTAGAGGAAAATTTAAGCCTTTCTCATTGAGAGGATTGATAGCCATGGTAACGTTTTATGTGTCATGTTTTTGAAAGGTCCATGGGACATTATTAATCCTTTCACCATTGTGGGATTTGGGGGGGTTGTTCAATAATTTCTGGGTGAATTTACTTCAGTGCTAGACCATTGTGCTAGTCATTATGGAAAATGGGTCTGAGAATATCCTGGAGAGCTGGTTTACTTGTGGCAAATTTCCTTAACATGTGTATGTCATTGAAGTATTTGATTTCTTCATTACAAATGAAACTCAGTTTAGCTGCATTTAGAATCCGGGCTGAAAATTGTTTTGTTTTAGGAGATGGAAGGTCAATGACCATCCTCTTCTGGCTTGAAAAGTTTATTCTGAGAGAGCTGAGGTCATTCTAATATTTCTCCCTTTGTAGATAATGATTTTCTTATGTGTGGCTGCTTGCATATTTTCTCCTTCATCTTAACTTTGGCAAAGTTAATTACAATGTGTCTTTATTTAAAGGAGGTTCTTTATTTGGATTGAGTCTTGCTGGGGTTTTGGAACTGTCAGCTATCTGAATTTCTGTATCTCCTGCCATACTTGGGAATTTCTCCTCCATTCTTTCTTGGAGTAGGGCATATGGCCTTTAGGACCATCCTCTTCTCCTTCAGGAATTCCTATCAGATGAATGTTTCTTTTTTGGAGTGGTCCCACAACTCCCTCAGGAATGATCAGTTTTTGCTCTGCACTTCTCTGCCTCTTTGAAGGTTTGGGAGCATTCAAAAGCTTTGTTTTCAACTTCAGAGATCCTTTCTTCTGCCTGCTCTACTCTTCTACTGAAGGAGTCTACTGTATTACAAAGCTACTTGAATAACATTCTCATTTCCTTGACCTCTGCTATCCCTTTTTCATTACATCCAAATCCCTGGAGATTTTGTCTTTGAATTCATTGATTTCTTGAGACATCCTTTGTACTATTCTTTGAATTTCAATTTCTAACTTTTCTTCTATTCCATGGACCTTATTTGCCATCCATATTCTGAATTCTATTTCTGACATTTCAGCCATTTGTCTATGAATGACATCTTCTGTTTTATCTCCTTAGTCATTCCTTGGGGGAGTTGATCTACTCTAATTATTCATGCCAAAGTTCTTCCTCTGGTTCTCTCCCATAATAATTTTCTGAGGTTTGGCTATTTAAAGTACTTGAGTAAGTTTGTATTTGGGGTACTAGGAAGTAGAGTTAATCTGCCTTAAACCAATGAGCTAGTGGTTGTGACTGTGAGATTTTCCATACAGCCTTACGAAGGTCCCTTTCAGAGCTGTACCCTAAGGTTCTGAAGACCTGCTTAATAAGAGAGCACAAGATGACTCTGACTTGATATTACTTACCTCTATCCAATCTTCAAGTATTTAGGTATTACTAGTCCATAATCTTATCTGGGGAGAGTTATAAGCATCTGTGATGACCTGCCCCTCACCAGAACCAGAAACAGCTGGTAAAGGAGATTCAGTCCTTTCCCATTTTAAACAAATTGGCACTCCATCTCAGAGAGACTCCAACAATACAATCACTATTCAGTAGGGAGAGCTCAAAGGCTCTCTAACACCCTGATAGTGGAAATCCACAGATAGTTCCAACCAGTATATGCAAGGTGATGGAGCCTGGTCCCCTCTGGTGGACCACCAATTCAGGAAAGATCACTAGCCATGACAAAGGCATCAACACCTCTACCCTTGTAAGTCCGAACTGGGCCTCAGTTCAAAGTCCAAACCTGGCATCAGTGGCCAGCCCTTGAAAATCTAAACTTGGCACCAGCAGCTCCACCCTTGAAAGTCTATACCAGGTGTCACCAGCTCTTCTCTTAAAAATCCAAACCAGGCATCAGTACCCACCCATTGAAAGTTCAAACTGGGCACCGCTGACTCCACCATTAAAATTCCACACTGTGTGCCTGCAGCTCTGCCCTTGGAAATCTGAATAGGAGTCAGCCTCCAGCCCATTAAAGTCCAACGCTGTCATCAGTGCCTCCAACCCCAAAAGTTCCAATGAGGGTGAGCTCACCTGCCTGTGGTAGTCCTAACCTAAGGTCAGAGGCTTCTCCCTTTAAAGTTTGAAGGTGGGGAATCTGTGCCAAGACAGCCTGGAGGACAATGTTGCTGGTGTTAGTCTCTCCCAAAGTTCCTCTCTTCCCGTGAGGCCCTGCCTCCACTTGAGTCCCTGTTTCCATACTTCTATTTGTATAATGCCCAGACCTCCTAAGGAATGGCCAAACACTCTAGATTCTACAGGGAACAGACCTCCAGACTGATGGGCAAGGGGGGAAAGGTGTGTTGAAAGTTCAGTATTGAGAATATTTGTTCAATTTTATGCTGGAAAGCTTGATCCTGAGACTCACAGGTGGAACCTCTCTAAGGAAGGACACCAGTATCTTGTGGCTTTCACCCGTGGGGTAAAATGAATGGTCTTTTGGGTTTGGGGGGGATCTAAGTCTTTATTTATGCACTGGGGATAAAGCAGTCAACTAGGAAGGTATAGAAAATCCAGTGTTACTAATGTCTATTATAATCTATTAACTCTATGAACTTTATGACATGTGAAACACATCAATGCACAAATACACACATACACATGTAGTTGGCGGAAACATACAACAAAGAAGCAGTTTCAGTTCAACTTGTAGGTCTAAGTTCATTCACTTGGGCAAATAAGTTCTTGGCTGCTTGAAGTAAAAGAAATACATCTACAAGAAAATAAAGGTGAGTGATAGGGAAGTGTATCTAGAGAAGCTTTCAATCTGAAATCATATAATTTGCACAACTCATGAAAATATAAATAGAAAGATGCTATTGGATATGCTCAAGCACAATGGTAAAATAAAAACCAGAGCAGAAACAAATAAATCAGTCTTAGTCACTAAATACTAAGTGTTCTGTCAATACACTAGTGAAAGGTATAGGTAACAACAGAAGCCCTGAAATTCAGATGATAGTTAAGATTATTCTATTTTTTTATATTTATATATAATTTACTCAAGCCTAACACCTTTAAGTCTATACTAAATTCACTTTATTTCCCAGAGTTATGCAAATATCCTAGAACCTTTAATGTCTTATGATGAATTCTTTATTATTATTACTATTATTATTAGATTATAACTGTGTACATTACTGCATTTATGGGGTACAATGTGCTGATTTTATATACAATTTGGAATGTTTACATCAAACTGGTTAACACATCATTCACCTTTCTTATTTAATTGTTGTGTTTAGACATTTATACCCTACTATGAATGCATCTCACATGTATGGTTGCAATATGCACAGTAGGTGACTTCCCACTGTTACCCTGCCTCCACCTGTCCCCACCTCCCTTCATCCTCCTCTTCTCTCCTTCTTTCTGGGCTATAAATATATTTTATCTTTTGTATGAAAGTGTGGGTGGTTATATGTTGATTTCATAATAGTGTTGAGTACACTGAGTAGTTTTTTTTTTCCATTCTTGAGATACTTTACTAAAAAGAATATGATCCAGCTCCATCTATATAAACATAAAAGAGGTAAAATCTCCATCTTTTTAAGGCTGTGTAATATTCCATGGCATATATATGCCACAATTTGTTAATCTATTCCTGGGTCAATGGGCACTTGGGCTGCTTCAATGACTTGGTGATTATGAACTGGACTACAATAAACATTCTTATGTAAATATCTTTGTCATAAAGTGATTTCTGGTCATCTGCATATAAACCTCATAAAGGGATTGCAGGATCAATCAGCAGGTTTACTTTTAGTTCCCTAAGAGTTCTCCAAATTTCTTTCCAGAAAGAACGTATTAGCTTGCATTCCCCCCAGCAGTGTATCAGTGTTCCCTTCTCCCCACATCCATGCCAACATCTGTAGTTTCATAGATTTGGTGATGTGGGCTACTCTTACTGAAGTTAGATGATATCTCAAAGTGGTTTTGGTTTTCATCTCTTTGATAATTAAAGATGATGAGAATTTTTATCATGTGTCTGTAGACAAGGCACCTGTCTTTTGTAAAGAAGCTTCTGTTCATGTCTCTTGCCCACATTGAACTGGGATCACTTGTTCTTTTCCTATTAATAAGTTTGAGTACTCTGTGGATTCTGGTTATTAAACCTTTGTCAGAAACATAACATGCAAATATTTTCTCCCATTCTGAGGGCAGTCTACTTTCTCTACTTACTATGATCCTGCTTGTGCAAAAGTATTTTAGTTTGATCACATCCCAGTAATGTAATATCGGTGCTACTTCAATTGTCCGGGGTTGGGGGATCTTCCTCATACAGTATTCTGCCAGGTCAATTTCTCCAAGAATTCCCCCTGCACTCTTTCCAAGAATCTTTATAGTTTCATGTCTTAAGTTTAAATCTTTTATCCAGTGAGAGTCAATTTTTGTTAATGGTGAAAGTTGTGTGTCCAGTTTCAGTCTTCTATAAGTCACCAGCCGGTTCACTAAGCACCATTTGTTAAATAGGGAATCTTTTCCCCAGTGAATGTTTTTGGTAGGCTTACCAAAGATCAAATGATTATAAGTAGTAGGGTTTGCCTCTTGATTCTCTATTATCTTCTATACATTTACTTCTCTATTTTTGTACCAGTACCATGATGTTTGTCTCCACTGCTATTTACCATAGTAATGGAAGTCTTAGCCATCACAATAAGGCAAAAGAAGGCTATCAAGGGCATCCATATAAGGTCAGAGGAGATCAAATTGTCACTCTCCACTGATGATATGATCCTATACCTGGAAAATCCCAGGGACTCAACTACAAAACTCTTAGAAGTGATCAAGGAATACAGCAGTATCTCAGGATACAAAATCAGTACAAAATCAGGAGCTTTTACATATACCAACAACAGTCAACCTGAAAAAACAGTCAAGGACTCTATTCCTTTTACAGTAGTGCCAAAGAAGATGAAATATTTGGGAATCTACTTAAGAAAAGACATAAAAGAACTCTATAAAAAGAACTGTGAATCTCTGAGAAAAGAAATAGCTGAAAATGTTAACAAATGGAAAAACTTACCATGCTCATGGCTGGGAAGAATCAACACTGTTAAAATGTCCATACTTCCCAAAGCAATACAGAAATTTAATCCAATCCCTTTTAAAGCACCACTGTCATACTTTAAAGATCTGGAAAAAATAGTACTTTGTTTTTTATGGAATCAGAAAAAAAATCAAATAGCCACAACATTACTCAGAAATAAAAATAAATCAGGAGGAATCATGTTATCAGACTTCAGACTATACTGTAAATCTATAGTGATGAGTGGTCTTTAGTCTCCTGCTGGCTTGGAGAGAGCCTGCAGCAAGCTTCCCTCTTGGCAGAGGGGTCTCTCATTCTTGTGTTGTAGGGCTCTGTAACTAGAATTTTTTCACGAGGATCATCTTTCTTGGAGTCCCAGGTTGCCACAGCCAAGATGGTGTGTACTTGTCTATCTGCTTTCTTATGTCAGCTGTGCTCCATCTGTTTCAGAGGCCAAATCTGTCCAGAATTTCTCCTCTGGTCAGGAGGCTCTAGATAAAGTTGTCCCTTGTTGGTCATCTTTCTTCCTTCTCCCAAATACTCCCAACCCTTTAGTGAGCCATGAACTTTAATTTTTGTTCTTCCCAATGTTAAGCTCAGCTTTCCTGACATATATTCACCTCTTCTGGAACCACAGATTCATTCAGGGGGAAATTATTTTTTATTTATAGTTATTATGACTACACAACAGTTGTGTGTGTGTGTGTATATGAGATATATGTGATGTTTTGGTTTAGGCATGACACGTGTAATAATGAAATCAGGGTAAATAGAGCATTCATCACATGAAGCATTTATTTATTTGATTTGGTAAATTCTGGTTTTTCTCTTCTAATTGTTTTAAAATATACAACAAGATAGGTACAGTTCTCACAACTGTAATCTCAGGACTTTGGAGGACCAAGGTAGGAGAATGGTTTGAGGCCAGGAGTTTAAGAGCAGCCTGAGTAACATAGCAAGACCTTGTCTCTTTCTTGAAAAGAAAAGAAAGAAGAAAACTTAGCTAGGCATTGTGGTCAGGAGGTTGAGGAAAGAAGTTCCCTTGAGCCTACCCATTTGTGGCCTACCCATTTGTAACCTAAGTTACAATTAGCCATGATAACATCACTGCTGTCTAGCCCAGGCAACAGAGTGAGACTGTCAAAAAATAAAATAAAATACACAACAATTACTGTTAATTATACTCATTCTAGTATGCCACCAATTACAATGTATTATATAAAATTTTGTATCTGGATGTCTTGTAGATCTAAAACTATTATTTTCTAGTTATCAACTTTTTTTTTTTTTGAGACAGAGTCTCACTATGTTGCCATTGGTAGAGTGCTGTGGCACCACACTTCACAGCAACCTCAAACTCTTGGGCTTACGAGATTCTCTTGCCTCAGCCTCCCAAATAGCTGGAACTATAGGCACCTGCCACAATGCTCGGCTATTTTTGTTGTTGTTATTGTAATTGGTCATTGTTGTTTAGCAGGCCCAGGTTGGGTTTGAACTCACCAGCCCCAGTGTATGTGGCTGGTGCCATAACCACCGAGCTACAGGCACCAAGCCTAGTTATCAACTTTTTCTCAGATTACATAACATTAATATATATTTTCCCATTCTGAAGGTGTCTATTTGCTTTAATAGTTGTATCCTTCGTTTTGCAGAAGCTTTTCAGCTTAAGTCCCATTTGTTTATTTATTTTTGTTGTTTAGGCTATTATCACTGAAATCTTCATAAAATATGCCCCTAGCCTGACACCTTTAAGAGTTTTTCCCATGTTTTCTTCCAGAATTTTTATCATATCATGTCTTAGATTTAACTCTTTTATCCATCTTTAGTTCATTTTTTATAAGTGGTGAAATGTGCAGGTCCAGTTTCAGTCTTTTATATGGTTATCCAGTTCTCCCAGAACCATTTATTGAATAGGGATTACTTTCCTCAGTGTAAGCTTTTGTTTGGCTTATCAAAGATCAGATGGCAAATAGACACTTCTTTCATCTCTTGGTTTTCTATTCTGTTCTATCTATCTATGTCTCTATTTTTGTGCCAATACCATGATGTTTTAATTACTGTGGACTTGTAATATAGCCTGAAGTCTAGTAGAGTAATGCCTCTCGGGTTGTTTTCATTACTAAGAATTGCCTTAGCTATACAGAGATTTTTCATTCCATACAAAACCGAGAACTATTTTTTTCTAGTTCTTCAAAGCATGTTGTTGGTATTTTAACGGGGATTTCATTGATATTTCTATAGATTGCTTTGTGTAGAATAGATATTCTGTCAATGTTGATTCTTCCCATTCAAGAACATGGTATGTTTTTTCCATTTGTTAATGTCTTCTGCTATTTCTTTTCTTAGGGTTTCATAATTCTCTTCGTAGAGGTACTTAACCTCTTTTGTTAGGTATATTCCTAGATATTTCATTTTCTTTGAAGCTACTGTGAAGGGAACTGTGCCCTTGATTAGCTACTCATCTTGGCTGTTATTGGCCTGACTATGTTTAGAAACAAGGTCTCACTTTGGCTCAGGC
>CAUYQV010051104.1:0-11649 GCA_963574575.1 Galagoides demidoff
AAGCCCTTCCTCTTATAAATGTGGTGTTTGGGTGCTTTTCTCTCCTTTGGGCCTCATCTTCCTGCAGCAATACAAAGACATTGAAACTAAATAACCTTATGCTGAATGATAGCTGGGTCATAGATAAGATTAAGAAGGAAATTGCCAAATTTTTGGAACAAAACAATAATGAAGACATAAATTGTCAGAACCTGTGGGATACTGCAAAGGCAGTCCTAAGAGGGAAATTTATAGCATTGCAAGCCTTCCTCAAGAGAATGGAAAGAGAGGAAGTCAATAACTTAATGGGACATCTTAAGCAGCTAGAAAAGGAAGAACATCCCAACTCCAATTGCAGCAGAAGAAAAGAAATAACTAAAACTAAAGCAGAATTAAACGAAATCAAAACAGAATTATTCAAAAGATCAATGGATCGAAAAGTTGGTCTTTGAAAAATTCAACAAAATTGATAAACCTTTGGCCAAACTAACACAATAGAAAATTAAAGTTCACGGTATCATGAATTAGAAATGACAATGGTGAAATAACAACAGACACCTCAGAAATTCAAAAAATTCTTAATGAATACTATAAAAAACTTTATTCTCAGAAATATGAAAATCTGAAAGAAATTGACCAATACTTGGAAGCACACCAACTTCCTAGACTTAATCAGAAAGAATTGGAAATGCTGAAAAGACCTATATCAAGTACTGAAATGGAATCAACTATACAAAATCTCCCAAAAAAGAAGAGCCAGGACCAGATGGCTTCACATCAGAATTCCACCAAACCTTTAAAGAGGAACTAGTATCTATATTACTTGATGTTTTCCAAAACATCAAAAAAGAAGGAATACTTCCCAACACATTCGATGTATCATCCTGATTCCCAAACCAAGAAAAGACCCCACAAGAAAAGAAAACTATAGACCAATATCTTTAGTGAACATAGATTCAAAAATATTCAATAAGATCCTAGCAAACAGAATCCAGCAACACATCAAATGAATTATACACCATGACCAAGTGGGTTTTATCCCAGGGTCTCACAGTTGGTTCAATATACATAAATCTATGAATATAATACATCACACAAACAAATTAAAAAACAAAGATCATTTGATTCTCTCAATTGATGCAGAAAAAGATTTTGACAATATTTAGCATCCTTTTATGATCAGAACACTTAAGAAAATAGGTATATAAGAAACTTTTCTTAAACTGATAGTGGCCATTGACAGCAAACCCACAGCCAATATTGTATTGAATGGAGTTAAATTGAAAACATTTCCACTCAGATCAGGAACCAGGCAAGGTTACCCATTGTCTCCACTGCTTTTTAACATTGTAATGAAGTCTTAGCCATCACAATCAGGCAAGAAGGTGATATAAAGTTAGAGGAGATCAAACTTTCACTCTTTGCAGATGATATGATTTTATACCTGGAAAACCCCAGGGACTTAACTACAAAACTCTAAGAAGTGATCAAGGAATATAGTAATGTCTCAGGATACAAAATCAATACTCAAAAATCAATAGCTTTTATATATACCAATAATAGTCAAGCCGAAAAAACAATCAAGGACTCTTTTCCCTTTACAGTCGTGTCAAAGAAGATGAAATAATTTGGGAATTTACTTAACAAAGGACATGAAAGATCTCTATAAAGAGAATTATATATAGAACAGAAATAGCTTAAGATGTTAACAAATGGAAAAACATACCATGCTCATGGCTAGGAAGAATCAACATTGTTAAAATGTCCATATTATCCAAAGCAATTTACAAATTTAATGGAATCTCTCTCAAAGTACCACCATCATATTTTAAAGATCTGGAAAAAATGGTACTTCATTTTATATGGAATCAGAAAAAACCTGGAATAGCCAAGACATTACTCAGAAATAAAAACAAAGCAGGAGGAATCATGCTATCTAACTTCAAACTATACTATAAATTGATAGTGATCAAAACAGCATGGTGTTGGCACATCTAGAGATAGATGTATGGAAAAGAATTGAGAACCAAGAGATGAACCCAGACACTTATCATCATTTGATCTTTGATAAGCTTATCAAAAATATAAATTGGGGGAAAGTTTCCCTATTTAACAAATGGTGCTGAGAGAATTGGCTGGTGACCTGTAGAAGACTGAAAATGGACCCATGCCTTTCACCATTAACAAAAATTGACTCTCACTGGATAAAATATTTAAACTTAAGATATGAAACTATAAAGATTCTTGGAGAGAGTGCAGGAGAAACACTTGAAGAAATTGGCCTGGGAGAATACTTTATGAGGAGAACCCCCTGGGCAATTGAAGCAACGCCAAAAATACATTACTGGGATCTGATCAAACTAAAAAGCTTCAGCACAGCCAAGAATGCAGTAAGTAAAGCAAGCAGACAGCCCTCAGAATGGGAGAGGATATTTGCAGGTTATTCTTATGATAAAGGTTTGATAACAAGAATCCACAGAGAACTCAAACTCAAAGAAAAAGTAATCCCATTTCACTGTGGGCAAGGGACTCGAACAGAACCTTTTTGAAGAAGATAAGTGCATGGCCTACAGACACATGAAAAAATGCTCCGTCTTTAATCATCAGAGAAATGCAAATCAAAACCACTTTGAGATATCATCTAACTCCCGTAAGACTGGCTCAGATAACAAAATTCCAAAACTACAGATGTTGGTGTGGATGTGGAGGAAAGGGAACACTTCTGCACAGCTGGTGGGACTGCAAGCTAATATTTCCCTTTTGGAAAGAAGTATGGAGAATACTCAGGGATCTAAAAGTAGACCTGCCGTTTGATCCTGCATTTCCTCTACTAGGTGCATATCCAAAAGACCAAAAATTACTTTATAACAAAGATATTTGCACCAGATTGTTCATTGCAGCTCAATTCGTAATAGCCAAGGAAGAAGCCCAAGTGCCCATTGAGCCAGGAATGGATTAACAAATTGTGGTATATGTTCACCATGGGATATTGTGCAGCCTTAAAAAAAGATGGAGACTTTGGGTGGCACCTGTGGCTCAAAGGAGTAGGACGCCGGCCCCATATGCCAGAGGTGGCAGTTTCAAACCCAGCCCTGGCCAAAAACTACAAAAAAAAAAAAAAAAAAAGGAGACTTTACTTCCTTTACACTTACATGGATGGAGCTGGAATATATCCTACTTAGTAAAGTACCTGAAGAATGGAATAAAAAATATCCTATGTACTCAGTACTATTATGAAACCAATTTATAATCACTCACACTTTCATATGAAGAATAGATCACAACTATGGCTCAAGATGAAGAAAGGAGGAGGGGGATAATGGGGGGAGGTCAGATTGAGGGAGGGTGAATGGTGGGATCACACCTATGGTGCATAATGCAAGGGTACATGTTGGATCTATTAGTTTAGAGTACAAATGTCTTAACACAATAACTAAGTGAATGAGTGTGATGTAAGTGTTCCTAATTCTAAATGAAATCAGCACATTGTACCCCATAAATGCATTAATGTATACATGATCTATGTGTTTATGATTTAATAAAAAATAAAGAAATAAAAAATAAAAAAGTTGACAGGATTTGAAAGATTAACACTACTAGCCTTAGGTGCACTGGCATCTGTTCTTCCTCTGAAGAGGTGAATTATTTCTCTTTATTTATTATTTCTCTTTTAATTATTGTTCTTTATATCCTAGAAACTAGGACCTTGAAAAAAGATCAAACTATCCAAAAACAACGAAAATGTGGTTGAATCCTATTTGCTTTATAGAATGGCAGGATCTAGATGTTGGACTACAACTTAGATGCCACCTATTCCAATCTCCTTTCCCAGAGTTACTTGGGAAGTATTTAAATTAACCTCAATATTAACTGTTTCCCCTATAAATGAGAGTAAGGTATCTTTTAAAGACATGGGAAATCTGCTTGAATCAAAATGAAATATATACATATTATTTCTAAACTTCAAAGTGTCAAAATATTTTCAGAACCAGATCATGATTTGCTATTTTATTTGGTTTAAATGCCACTGGGAAGCAGCTTCCTTCACTTTTTACAGAAGTTTGGCAGTCAGACGGTGTGAATGAGATCTCACTGCACTGGTGCCCCTGCATCCAGCCCCTACACAGCCGGGCAGAGACAGACGCTGCTGCACAGGAGAGGTTATGCTGACCCAGGAATAACAGCTCTGAGCTGATGATGTCAGTAACTTTTAAAATAGTTTATTTAAAAACCTTTTCAGTGACCTCAGATACACTTAATGCCACTTAGCTCATCTGAACATGGGCAGGAAATGTAAGAAGGGTAGGTGACAACTGGAACTCTAAGCAGCTGTATCTAAAGAAGCCCATTTTAGGAATGAACTTGTCTGAACAAGTTGAAGATTGAAGATAGCCCTTGGCATCTGGTAACCTCGATGCAGACGTAGAACCAGTGTGTCCCTAGCTGTGCAAGTCTGGGGATCTAGCATCACAGCAGTTGGTATTT
Organism: Galagoides demidoff; assembly: GCA_963574575.1. Taxonomy (NCBI): domain Eukaryota; kingdom Metazoa; phylum Chordata; class Mammalia; order Primates; family Galagidae; genus Galagoides; species Galagoides demidoff. The sequence continues at coordinate 4,465 of CAUYQV010051104.1, forward strand.
CTGTTCTCTGCACATACCTTCTGTGATGGCAGCTCTGGGTCCCCTATGTGTTTTGAAGATTCTGCAGGAGATGACTCACATGAGCTCAGGGACACAGTCCTATCAGTCACAGTGGGTTTCCTCTGTTGAACTGCCATTACCATTCTCTTCTGCAGCCCATGTGGCCTCCTGCTGAGGGCTGTTGCATCCTGGCTGCTGATGCCTGACGCCCACCAGTGGAGGTGCACGTGTCTGCACCAAGACCATGTCTCTCACCTGCAGAGCCCAGGTGATGGTGTTTGCTGCCAGCAGAAGTGCTGATGGGCCAAGTCTCCTCAAAGCTGCCCTTGGTCTTCTGTGACCTTCAGTGTGCTAAAACCACACCACAGCAGGGGACACTTTGGCATTAGTGGAGTACTCTGTTATATGGTATATAAAAATCACCAGCACTATTGAAATGTTTATGGACCATTATTAAACATGCTTTTACTAAAAACTTAACAGTTTATTCTACAGTACCTGGATTATCAGAGAACTAACTACAGACACTTTTCAGCCTAATGAAGGTTACAAGTTTGCCACGTAAAAATTAGCACATAAAATTTCTAATTGGTTTGTATCTTGTTTTTTTTCCCTCATTTATCTCTATTACATGACTTTTAATTCATTCTATACATACCTCATTATTCATTTTACTAATCTGTTATGCTTACACATTTAGGTTTTTTCTCCAGCTTCTCATTATTATAAACTATGCTGTGATGAACATCCTCTTGGCTATTTTTTTTTTCCATTATAATTGTTTCCTTAGGGGAGAGAATCCTGGTTGCTAAGTCAGAGGGCATGTGCTTTTCAAGGCTGTCAATACACACTATTCTAATTTCCCTCTGAAATGGGACTAAATTACATTTCTACCATGCTTTGGATAAGTCTGGGTGAATCATTAAGATAAATGTTTATTGGATTTAAAAAAAAATACTGCAGTTATACATACATACATGTTGTAACAAGTTCAAACATACAAGTGATTCAGGTAGATGGTGAAAGCCTTACTCTCTGCTGTTCTTCCCACATCCTGAAACATCTGGTGTTGTGCTCATGGTTTTGTGTCCATTCTTTCAGATGTTCTTCTGTGCATCTGCAGATAGAAGGGGGTAATTCTGACACTTTGGCATCTACCTCTTCTGATGTGATGAAAATAATCCTTTTGAAATATAAAATCCTCCTTTTTAATGGAAGACATTAATTCACACACACACACCCCTCCCCTTTTTTTAGACAGAGTTTCACTATGTTGTCCTCGGTAGAGTGCTGTATCATCACAGCTCACAGAAGCCTCAAATTCTTGGGCTTGGGCTTAAGTGATCCTCTTGATTCAGCCTCCCGAGTAGCTGGGATTACAGGCTCCCACCACAACACTGGATTTTTTGGTTGTAGTTGTCACTGTTGTTTAACAGGCCCAGGCCGGGTTCAAACCCACCAGCCCTGGTGTATGTGGCTGGTGCCCTAACCACTGAACTATGGGCACTGAGCCAAATTCACCCTCTTTTATTTCCATGTTTACATCATTCATTTCTGTACTATTTGAAATGCTCACAAATTTATATTATTTTTATAACCTACAACCCCCAAAATACACAAATATATTTACAAAAATATTAGAATTGGAAAACCTCTACAGGATGCCAGATATTTTCCAAAACCATTAAAAAGGAAATTTGTTACATTTATTGTAATGTATATACATTATAGAGTAGGAAACAGAAATCTATTTATTTTTATTTATTTATTTATTTTTTACAGAGTCTCACTTTATTGCCCTTGGTAGAGTGCTGTGACATCACAGCTCACAGCAACCTCCAACTTCTGGGCTTAGGTGATTCTCTTGCCTCAACTTCCCGAGCAGCTGGGACTACAGGTGCCTGCCACAACGCCTGGCTATTTTTTTGTTGTAGTCTGGCTGGGGCTGGGTTTGAACCCACGACCCTGGGTATGTGAGGCCAGCGCCCTACCCACTGAGCTACAGGCACAGCCCGGAAACAGAAATTTAGTTGATGATTTTTCTGTTGTTCTCTAGAGTTGAGAACAAAGGATCATTCTATACTCCATTTGTTTAATCTGCAAAGGGCAAGAGTTCCAGCCACCAGATTAGAAGTGGACAAACTATAGCCCACAGGCTAAGTCTAGCTTGCCACCCATTTTTATGTGGCCTGCAAGCTAAGAATGTCTTTTATGATTTTTAACAGTTGAAAATCAAAAGAAGAAGAATATTTTATGACACATGAAAATTATAGGAAACTCTATTTATGACCATAAATAAAGCTTCATTAGAACACAACCACACTTGTTCATTTATGTATTGTCCACGGTGCCTTTTATACTGCAACGGTAGAGTTGAGTAGTTGCAGCAGGCACCTGTGGCTCTTAGGACCAGAAATATTTACTATCTACTACTACTTCTACAGAAAAACTGTACCTACAAGTGAATGTGGGAAGTATATGATCCTTGGGATATACTATTGATAAGCATGTATTTTAAATTTCTAGAAGTACTAACACATTGTTCTCCAAAAATACTTTTACTAACTTAATATCCTCTCTAGTAGTATGTAAGAGCATCCTCAGGCTCTCATAAATTCAAAAAAATCTCCAAGTCTGATGGGCAATAAATGGTACATCCTCATTGTTTTAAGCTGCATTTAAAAAAAAAATTCCACTGAAGTGGGCGTTTTTTTATCTTTTTAACCATCTATATTTTATTTTGTAAAATGCCTTCTTATATCTTTAGCACATTTTTTTCTCTTGGATTTTTTTGTATTATATTTGTAGGAAGTTCCTCCTATGTTAGGAATAATAACTTTTTGTATTTAAAGTATTTTGTACTTATTTCAAACATTTTTCCAGGCTGTCATCTGTGCTTTAACTTTTTAGAAACTAATAATGCCTCATATTTACTAAGCATTTACGATGTACCAGATACTCAGCTAACAGCTGTACACAGATTATCTCATTAACTCCTCACTCCAATTTTAAGAGATGGGGACTATTGTTACCCCAGTGTGTCAAACAAGGAAACTGAATCATAAAAAAAGCCAAGGAACTTTCCAAAGCCACGTTGGCTAGGAAATAGCAGAGCTGGGGTCAGACCCCAGGCAAGATCTTCCCACTCTTCCATATCCCCGTCCACAGGCATTACTCGTCATCTCATTTAACTTTAAGAACAGTCCTAGAAGTGGGTACTAGTGCTCTCTGCATTTTACAGATGAGGAAACTGAAGCTCAGAGAGGTAAAGCCATGTGCCTGAGATGAGAGATTGACTCTGAATTTGAATGCATGTTTGCCTGAGTCCAAAACTAATGGTCTTTCCCATGTTACAATTCTAAGGCATCTTTCTTCCACTTTGATGGCTTGTTTGGAAAGGAAGAGGTTTCAGCAAGATTTAATGAGCAGAGATGTGCTTAGGAAGACCTTGCAAAGAAATGCTGGAGCAACAGAGCTTTGTGTGCAGGCCTTCTGAGCTCCTATAGAGACCTTGTGCTTGCTTAGAAAGTGCACTTTCCTCCACCCCAAGGCTGCACTTGAATCTTAGCATGACACGGCATGATAGCACTGGTTGGTCTCTAAGGGGACACTAGAGTCTGCAGGACACTTGCACCTCACAGTACCTTTTCCCACTAGCTCTGGACCACATCCTGCCTCCTACTCACTTCTGTTTTTGGAAACACAAGTTGATGTGAGTGAGAGAGGGTTGGGCTAGAATATACCATGTCTGCGAATGGAGACTTTTGGGGCAGTCTTCAAGAAAATTTACCTTATAATGGGAACTAGAGCAGGCATCTTAGGCCATGAGACACAAACATTTGGAGCAAGTGAATCTAAGGGGTCTGGCACCTGACACCACACAGTTGTAGTTGGCACCGAATTGCTTAAACTCTGTCACATGAGACAAGAATAAGTGTCTATTGTTTCAGCCTCTCTTTGTATGTTTAAACTATCTGTCTTTTTGGTAAGACAGCTCATAAGCATATAACATTTATTCAACTGTCTAAATAATCACAGAAAAGTGTAATTAAAACCACAAGAGACTGTTTTACATCCTCTCGATTGGCAAACATTTTAAAGTCTGACAACAGTAATTATTGATGGAAATGTGGAATAACTAGAATTCTATGAGTGTGAGAATAGATTTGTAAATTGTGTAAATCAATTTGGCATTAACTTGTGACACATGACTCGGCAGTTCCAGTCCTCAGTATGTCACCAACATAAATGAGGGTGTATAGGTGCAAGAGGACAAGTGCCCACTGTTCACCGGCTCATTGCAAAAAACAAAGAACTTGAAATAACACAAATGTCTATCAACAGGAGTATTGGAAATAAATTCAGGCATTTTTACATAATAGAATGAGACGTGGAGGTGTGAATAAATGAATGCATGGACAGCTAGAGGCCTCAATGTGCTGCATGTGATGTCCTGACTTTAAGAATATAATATTGAGCAATACAAGCAGGAAGCAAAAAGTCATAAAAGAAGACTGTATGTTTTCAATTCTTATGTAATTCTCTGAACTCTCTGAGGTTATTCTTTAGGAGAAGCAGATATACTTACTACATATTTGTCTTTTGTTCTTCCTATTATTCTTTTCATGCAGTTCTTTTTGACTTGCTTGTTTGTTTTCCTTTTTTGAGACAGAGTCTCACTTGGTTGCCTTTGGTAGAGCACTGTGGCATCATAGCTCACAGCAACCTCAAACCCTTGGGCTCAAGCAATTCTCTTGCCTCGGCCTCCCACGTAGCTGGGACTACAGGCGCCCGCCACAACGCCCAGCTATTTTTAGAGATGGGGTCTCGTTTTTGCTCAGTCTGGTCTTGAACCTGTGAGCTCAGGAGATTGGCCTGCCTTGGCCTCCCGGAGTGCTAGCATTATAGTCGTGAGCTACCGTGCCCAGACTGCTTGTTTGCTTTTCATATCAGGTTTCATCTTAACATTTCTCTTTCTGTGTCTGGTTGTCTTTTGATGCTATTCTCAGAAATAAGGCACTAAAAGTCTTGCTTGCAGTCAGGTGGAACTTTTCAACTTCACTTGTTCTCGGTGTCAGGCTGGGCAGAGGTCTGGCTGTTGATTGTCACAGGCCTGTATGTGATGGTCATTTCCCCAGAAAGGAATCTCCCAGTCATCTCTGGGATGGGTGTCTACCTGGTCACCAATACAGGAAGGAGTGGACTTTCCACCTCATTGTTTGGTGTGCAAACTTTAGCCCCCTGTGTTCAGCCTGCACTTCGTCTCCATTTTCCGCTATGGCAGCTGTCTGCGAAACCTTTCCTGTTCAATATCTCTAAAATGAATAGTTCTCAAAGTGTGGTCCACAGGCCCTTACCGGTCTTTGAGACTTTTTCAGGGGTTTAAGAGGTCAAAACTATGTTCATGATAATACTAAGATGTCATTTACTTTTTGTTTTTACTATCTTGACATTTATACTGATGATGCAAAAACAGTGACGAGTAAAGTCGCTGACACCTTGGTATAAATCAGGGCAGTAGCATGTGTTTTTCCTTGTGATTCAAGGTTTAAAAAAATAACAGTGTATTCCAAAATGTCCTGAATCTGGCCGTAAAAGTTATTAATTTTATTAAATGCTTACCCTTGAGTGCATGTTTTGTTAATATTAGGTATGATTATCTCAAGAAAAAATACTTGCATGATTCTTTGAGCTGTGAGTGTAACTAGCTACTTATTTTGTAGAAACACAATTTTTACTCAGACGAGTGACTGACATGCTGGTTATTCACACTTAGGTATTTATAGACATTTTCTCGAAAATGAATAAAATGACCTGTCACTTCAGAGAAAATGATAATAGCTGCTAATGATATAATTCAAATGAAAATTAGAATTTTTAAGAACTTGTATCTGCTACCATGATCTTGATAATTTTCCAATAAATTTAAGACTATTTCGGTGAGATTTGTGATGATATTTTAAATGTGATTTTTGAAAATACTGTAGAATGGGCCATCATATCAACATTTGGAAGATCTGCATAACTTGGTGAACCCCTTATTTTTCAAATCATCAGAATTGTGCAGGGAGAAAATAAATACATTTAAAATACAAGGTAGACTAATAATTTTAATATCACAGAGTATCCAAGGTTTCTTGACATGGCTTCAAATTCTACATTGTAACTAACAGTTAAGATAATTTTCTGATGAGGTTCATAAGAAGAACATGAACAATTACTTACCTAAAAAGACCATTAAAATTTTGTCCCTTTTCTATATCTCTGTAAAGTCATATTTTCTTCATTTACTTCAACCTCAGCAACATATCACAACAGTTCAAAACAGAAGAAGCTATTAGAATCTTGCTGCGTTTTATTCATTTAGACATATAAGAGCTTTACAAAAATGTAAAATAGTGTCACTCATCACTGAATTTTTTTAAACAAAACATTTTTCATCAAGAAATGTTATTTGTGGGCTTGGTACTGTAGCTCAGTGAGTAGGGCGCCAGCCACATACACCTAGGTTGGTGGGTTTGAGCCCAGCCTGGGCCTGCTAACCAACAATGACAAATGTGACCAAAAAAAAAAAATTAAAATAAAAATAACCAGGCATTGTGGTGGGCACCTATAGTCCCAGCTACTAGGGAGGCTGAGGCAAGAGAATTACTTAAGCCCAAGTGTTTGATGTTGCTGTGAGCTGAGACACATTAGCACTCTTCTGAGGGTGACAAAGTGAGACTCTATCTAAAAAAAAAAAAAGAAATTTTATTTGTAATAACATGTAATAAGGTTATTATTATTATTTTTAAATGAGTAATTTTTTAATTTCTTAGTTTTTAATTCCTAATTACAAATGTCAATAAATAGAATCTACATAAACCAAAGCTCTTTGGGGGGTCCTCAGTAATTCTTAAGGGTACCAAGTGGTCCCGAGGCCAATAATGTTTGAGAATGTTTTTTTTTTTCCTGTATAAAGGCTTTCTTTCTTTTTTTTTTTTTATCAGATCATAATTGTGTCCATTAATTCTATCATAGGATACAGTGTGTTGCTTCCATATGCAGTTTGGAAAACTCTCATCCAACTGGCTAACACAGCCATCATGTCTTTCTCATAATTGTTGTGTTAAGACATTCATATTCAACCTTTAGACAAATTCACATGTACCCTAATAGGATAAATTATAGGTGTGATCACCACAA